>WSFP011395375.1:0-27402 GCA_009831015.1 Picea engelmannii | reverse complement strand
TTTATATATTCAACATTGAGAGCCATGTTCACTTGCCTCTTCGAGGAAGCAACCTCTAACTAAGCAGAGCTCCAAATACAATAATATTATTTGGCAACCAATTACATAGCTTCTACTACTATATATAGTTTTTAATTGACCAAAATTGTAACCACCTAGTGTACCTGCTTTAATGAGGCTTCAAACACTAACTAGTGGACCTTCTTTAATAAAGCCACTTACATTTATTGATTTCACACTCAACTACCTCGTGGCCCAATACATTAAGTAACAACTTATTCTCCTAACTAGTGAAGTTAGGGTGGGACTTTGTAATGCCCTACACCTTACAAAGCAATGTTGTCCTCAAGGCTAGAGATGAGGAAATTGGTGGAGAGTCTTTGTTGATTCCCATATAGCATTTTCAGGTTGTGTATCCTTCAATTGAATTAAAACTTCCTAGATGGTGCAATGGCGAAGATGACGCTAACATTTGTCCAAAATGTCCTTAGGTCGCAACCAAATGGAACCCTCCTTGTCCAATTTAGACAAGACTTGGTTGGTTTGAATTATGCAATTAGACCTGGGTACTTTTTTCAAACAAGACACATGAAAGATTGGGTGGAGCTTAGAATGGAGAGGCAAGAGCCAATTTATAAGTCATTGAGCCTATCCATTTGAGTATAGTATAGGGTTCGTAAAACTTAGGGGCTAACTTGTAGTGGCTCTTCTCTTCGAGCAATGTTTGCTTATAGGGTTGGAGATGCAAGAACACCTTATCCCCTTATTTAAAGTGGCATTCAAAGTGATGTTGATTGACTTGTTGCTTCATGTGGCTCTGGGCCAACACCAAATTATCCTTGAGGATATGGAGAATGTTAGTATGGACTGTCATGGTTTTGTCCACCCTTTGAACCTTAGAGAAGCTTGGTAAGTATGAGATTATTGACGATGGCGTCTGCCCATAAATTGCCTCAAAGGGGGTCATTTGAGTAGCACCATGATATATAGTATCATACCACAATTCTATTAGGGGTAACCATTGTAACCACTTGACCAATTGGGCTTACTGGTCCTTAGCAAAACAACATAAATAAACTTCCAAATACTTGTTCATTATTTTTGTCTAGCCATTTGTTTGGGGGTGGTATGTTGTGCTAAGATTCAATTGAATACCTTGAAGCTAAAACAACTCCTACCATGAATTGCTAGTGAAGGTAGGGTCATGATTGGTCATAATTGATTTAGGCATGCCATGGAGTTTAAAAATATTGTCCATAAATACTTGTGCTATTGTGGAGGCCTTAAATGGATGTTGTAAGACACAAAAGTAAGCATGTTTAGAAAGGTGATCAACAACTACCATGATCACTGTTTTGTTGCCTAATTTTGGTAACCCCACAATGAAACACATAGAATGGATAAGGGTTGTAATGCTCTAAGAGGCTTTGCTATTTCCTCGTTGTCGAAAAGTTTCACATTCGACCATAAAGGTATGGATGTCCTTTTTCATGCCTTCTTAATAGAATAATGCTTAATCCTTTCGTATGTTTTTTAAAAGCTACAATGCGTTGTTGTGGGAGAGTAGTGTAATTCAGATAACACTAGACTTAAATGTAGAATCCCAAACCAAAAAAAAATACACCCTTTATAGCAAAGCTCATCAATTTTCCAAGTGTAGCCTGGTTGTGCTTATGGGTTGACATGTAGTTGGTGGATCATGCACAATCTTGGCATCTGTTGACCCTTCTTGACATACTCTCTGCAACCAGTCAAGCACTGGGAAAGATAAGGAAAATAGAGAACCTTCCTCATCATACTTCCTATATAGAGCATCGATGACCACATTCTCCTTTCCCTTATTGTAGTTAATCTTGTAGCCATAGCCTAACATTTTGGTGACCCACTTTTGTTGCTTTGTGGAAGACAACCTATGTTCCAAAAAGTATTTCAATCTGCAATGCTTTGTTTTAATTTGGAAATGACACTCCAAGTAAGGACGTCACACATCCACTGCATGAAGAATAACTAGCATTTCCTTCTCATATGTGGATTTGCACAAGTTTCTATCACATAATTGAGAATAACTAGCATTTCCTTCTCATATGTGGATTTGCACAAGTTTCTATCACATAATTGCTTACTAGTGAAGGCCAACAAGCGTCCCTCTTGCATTAACAGGGCCCCAATCCCTTTGTCGTAGGCGTTACATTCCAAGAGAAAAACCTTATTGAAGTTGGGTAGGGTGAGTACTCGGGAAATAGACATATCATCTTTCAAAGCCTGAAAAACTTGTTTAGCCTCCTCATTCCAACTAAAGGCATTCTTTTTTAGTAAGGTGGTGAGGGGAGTTGCAATTTTACCAAAGTGTTACTTACAAACTTCATGTAATAATTTGTGACACCAAGAAAGCCATGCAAAATTTTGAGGGTCTTGGGGCGAGGAAAATTTGTTATCGCCTCAATTTTCTTAGGATCAACACACACACACACCCACACACCCACACACCTTTCACAATAACAATGCATCCCAAATATTCCATTTCTAAAACACCAAAAACACATTTAGAATGTTTGAGAAACAATGGGTTATCACAAAGGAGTTGTAAGACTTGATCCACATGTGCCACATGTGTCGCCCAAGTTTTGTTGTAGATCAAGTTGTCATCAAAGAAGATCGTCGATGACTAGAATGGGAAATTTATCTTTGACGGTCAAGTTGTTAAAGAGATCGAAAATTAGGACATGTGTGCCAAGTTCCTTCTTTTTAAAGAACCATGACAAAAGAAGAAAAGTAGGGGCTAGTACTAGGACGAATGACACATGCGGCCAACAGTGCCTGGACAATCTTTTTGATTTCATTCTTTTGGGAAAAATGATGATGATATAGGTGCACATTGGGTGGTAGGCTACCTAGGAGTAGTAGATACTATGATCATGCTTGCCCATATGAGAGTGGTAGTCCTCGGGAAAGATCAAAGATTTGTTGGTGTTTGTCCAAAACTAACTATAAGTCCAAATGAATTGGATGAGAAGCATCCTCAAAGGCTTGAATAGCATGGAATTGTGTAATAACATCAGAATGACTACTTTTGGGGAGCTTTTCCAAACAATGGGAGCTGACTATTTCTAGAGAGCCTGCGTTGAGACCTTTGAGTGTGTAGGGATGCCCATCCTTCTAGAAACTCATGCATAACTCTAGGAAATCCATGGTGATGGGGCCTAATGTTCTCAACCACTTAACACTCAAAACAATATCACAACCACCCTTTGCAATGGAAAACAAGTGAGCTTTTAGGGAATAATCACCAATTTGAAGTTTCACATTTCACGGCAGTTGCCACATTTCATAGACTCCCCATTAGCAATCATGATCTAAAAGTTTTAACAACATGGATATAGCAATATGCTTAGGCAATGTAACTATGAATGAGATTATGGGTGTTGTCATTATTGATTAAGGCAATGACCTTTTGATGCTTGATATAACTGACCAACTTTAACGTCCAAGGATAGGAAATACTAGTCAAATCATGAAAAGAGATTTGGGGTTCTTTACTCACTTGACCAGGAAAAAGGAACTTCCTCAGTGGGGGGTGGTGATGTCCTTCAGAGCCCCTCCATCAACTTCATCATAAAAAATGTCTTTCAAAATGGTCATATTTCTCATCACCATTGTAGCAAAAACCCTTGAGTTGCCATTCTGCCATTTCGACTCCTATCAACTTGTGGACCTTGAGGGGTGGAGTAGACTACCAAGGAGCCACCACATTTGGGTGTCGACATGGAACAAATTTGCGGCATTTGGACTAGGCATAGGATACAACTTATGCATGAAAAGTGCGCTAAGTAGCCCTCCAACCAAGTAGTAGGGCGGTTTATCTCTACTTGGGATTTGGTTTCCTCCTTAACATCAATGATACAACATTTCTTAAAAAGTTGTCAATTAAATTTTTTATTCTAACAACAAAATGTTTAAAGCATCAATATATTCTTCCACTATGCTTGTTTGATTTGGTAAGTTGGCCCCAAAAATTAGTATCCCAAATAAAACAAGGAAATAAGGCTTTCACATACTATTTCCATGTAATGAAGCCTTTATAAGCTTTGTTATGCTATTGCCGCCACTGGAAACATTCTCTCTCTAGATATAGGACATTGATTCAAAGTTTTAATAGGTCATCCACTATGGCATAAAGGAAAAAGTAGTGCTCGATTTGGTTAACCCGACCGGTCAAATCTGACTCATCAAACTTATTCAAATCAACTTTAGGAAAGCGAGGCATAAGATTGTGGGAACGATTAGAAAATGAGTGGTCATTATTGTAGCCTTTACCTGAGACTCTACCACCCTCATCATGCTTACCCTTTATCATCTCAATCTTATCAAAACAAAAGTTGACTTGTGCATTGAGGGAACAAATGTTGGCCTGTAGTGTGTTGATTCATTAGGTGAGAGTGTTGATTGATTGGGAGAGAGACTAAAACCATTTTCTTTAGGTCCTCCATGGTTGACATATTGTGGGTGTGTCAGGGGACCACAGGGTCTATTATAGAGGTTATCCAAGAGCTATCCCAACATGATCAATGTCTCGAGAGGAATCTACAGTGATAAGTCACACGCAATTGTATTGGTGGGTCCACAAAAAAATCACTGGAGAGTGACACCACGATGATCAACGTCACACAAGGAGTATTTCGAGTTAGGCTTTATGTAATGGTATTAGTGAGCCCCAAACATTTTTTTATATTAATATGGTTGCAATATTACTCCTTTCTGAGTATCATTATGTTGATGAAATTCCAAAATTTTTGATATTGCAAATTATGTAGGAATTTTGTTGCATGTGCTACAAAAGCTAGAGTTTGTAGGGTCTCAAGGACAAAGGAGTGTCAAGTGCTATAACTCTTTAATATATCATAGGGTTCCCAACCATGGTTCTTGATCGAATCTTTCACAACACTAACTAAGGTGGATAGACCTGGTGTACTAGAGCAACACGACAACCGATAGGATTATGTAAGGTTGGTTTCAAGCACACAAAGGGCTTCCAATATATTCAAAGGAACATGGTAGACAAATTTGTATACAAGTGCTGTTTGATGTGATATTACTTGAAGGGGTACTAACAAATGTTACAAGAGTGTCCAACTAGGTGACCCCGCTTGTATTTTCTACATGTATGTTTCCCCAACAAAGGTTTAGTCACTAAACGACATATTTTTGTGTTATTTAAATACATAAGAACACATTTCTAGCCTTAAAAAATCATAAAATTTGAGCGCGTGCTGGCACAAGAAAGTGCTCTGATACCACTTGTGGTGTTTTTTGTTAACTTAAACTAAATATTCAAAGCAAAATAGACAAAATTATCACTATGGAAACAAACAAATGGAACCGGAATTGGAAAATATCAATAGTAAACAAACCTTTATTGATATTCAACGCTGAAATAAATGTCCACCTATTTCTTCGAGGGTGCAACTTTCAACTGAGTAGAGATCCAAATACAATAATATTCACTTGGTCACTGATTACATAACTTCTATTACTACTATATAGTTTCTAATTTACTAAAACCCTAGTAGGGGAATTTTGAGATCTAAAATGGACCTCCTAAGAGATATAATAAAAAATTACAGATTAGTCATTTTGCGGGGAAGATATATATACAACTCACCTTTTGCACTATAATCTATGTAACTATGATTAATTTATATTGAAAAGAAAGTTAAAATAAAATTTATATATATATATATATATATATATATATGTGACTATAAATAAATATATTTTTAAATATATAAATTACTTTTAAATTTGTTATAATAAATATACAACCTGAGTGGGCCTAATGGTTAAGAATATGTGTTTCCTCCTAAGAGGTTACAAGTTCAAATCCAAAGGGGGTAGGGTATGTATACTTATAGACTTTAACATCAAAAAGAAATGTGAAAGGAGTAATACAAAGGCATAACATATCATATTATATTATAAAGGAGATGAGAGGAATAAGTGAACAACAAGAATAGGGAGATGATATTTTAAATTTATAAATCACCATAAATATGCGATGAAAGTGCAATATAAACTAATGTTTTAGTTTTACTTTTCTTTATATATATATATATAATAATAATAATAATAATAATAATAATAATAATAATAATTTTAAATTAGTTTTTAAGTAAAGTATTTTTGAGAATATTATTATTTTATAGTATATTATATTATATTAAAAAATAATTTATGAGTACTTTTTTCATTATGAAGATTTTATTTGCAATATTATTAAGATTAATTATGGGTTGTTATCCACTATTTGAAATGTGATAAATAAACATCTTTAACTCAAAGAATGTCAATTCAACCATTAAGGATATTGTCATTCTTTAAAATGTGATTGGTTCTTGTAAAATTGATTTTGATAGTATATTTTTTTGTTTGTTTTAAGACCTATTTTAGATCTCAAAATTCCTCTAATGAACCATCCAATGGACCTCCATTAATTAGGTTTCAACCACTAACCATTAGACCTTTTTTAATGAAGCCACTTACATTTATTGATTTCACACTCTACTACCTTGTGGCCTCAATACATTAAGTAACAATATATTTTCCTAACTAGGGAAGTTAGGGTGGGACCCTAACATGATGTATGTGCACCTTGCAACCTTAGGTTGTGGTTTATAGAAACTCCTATAGCCCTATCTTGCAATGAGGATGCATCCCACAACCTTGTATTAGAGTCTTGATTACCTCCCATCTTTAGGCCTTGCAATGTGCATGTACCTTATAACCTAGGTTATAGTCTTTATAATCTCCCACAAATCTATTTGGTAATACCACAACCTTCCTTTATAGAATATGTTGCATTGCAACCTTATCTTGTAGGCCTTTGGCTGCATTGCAACTTGATGTTATGGTCTTGTAATTGCACAACCTTATCTTGTGTTTCCCAAGAAGCATCACAACCTTTGCATTGTGGATTTTAAGTTGTATAGCAACCTTTTACCTTTCTATTTCCAAAATATGCTACAACTTGACATGGCAATTCTAGAATGTGCTATAACATTTGCTTGCCTTTTTCAAGCTGCATAACAATAATTCTTGAGTGCATTGTGACTTTTGACTTGCCTTTTTAAAGCCACACAACAACAATTCGTGAATGGACTATGAAATTTGCCTTGCCTTTTTCAAATTGCATAACAACATATGCTTTGTGGTCTTTTAACTATTTTCCAACCATTACCTTGTGTCTCTAGGATTTACACAAAAAATTATAGTTGGCTTTTAATAGCTTCTATGAACTTATAATCAATTTTAACAATATTAGATGGATTAGGCCTACCCCTCTTGAAATTGACAATGCCCATCAACTAAGTTTTTGTATTTCTCTAATTCTTGATGTCAAAGTGTACCATTTACTTGATTGGGGTATTCTCCTTTTTAACAAATCTTATGCTTTAAACCATCTACATGTTGAAAAATGTTTATGTTTTATGATGCTTTAGTCTATAAGTTAGACACTCCTCACCTAAATTGCTAAGAGCAAAGATGAATCATTTCCATATGTCATTATTAGTACATACTTATCTCCATTATTCCTCCTAAAAATATAAAATGATGAACAAAACCATAAATACTAGCCCAAAGATATAAAAAATCAAGTCTTAGTCTAATGTTTTAAACGCATGTATTATAACTCAAATACCTTTTTAATTGTATTTTCCTACCATTCTCATCTCCTTTACATACTTCATTCCTTTTATTTTTTGGAAATGTTATAATAACTATGTATTCAACTCCATTCATATATATTTCTTATGGAGGAAATGAGCAATCCATTTGCCAACTACAATACTTAAACATTACGAAAAAAAAAATACTATATTTCCATATTTGAAACTCCATATATTATCCAAAATAATCTTTTATACATTAAAGGATTATAAAACTCTATATATTATCCAAAATAATTTTTTATACATCAAAGGATCATGACCATATTCACCATATTAAAAAAAAACCTTTCTTGTGGTTGGGCAAGTAGCACGTTATTGCCCATAACCTCCACTATTCATATATGATATATTAATAAAGATCCATTAGATGTAACACATATAATTATTGCTACCATTTCTCAATCAAAGTAGTAGAATTCATAAAGGTTGTGCTTTTGACACTTCTCACATCATTGATGTCTATTTCAATATTTGGTTCAAAATTATACCTCTAATTCCTTGTATAATTATAAATCTCCAACTTATTTATTAAAATTTATCCCAAAATCACAAAGTGAAAGGCTAGTGTCTATTTCATAAACCTTTTATCATGGATCTAAGAGTTCAACCAATACTTTTTATCATGAATTTAAGAGTTCAACCAATTTTGGTGAAACTTCATCATATTCCTTTTAGGACAATTTGATTCACACATTGGCTTAATTCTTCATTTTCTAAAGAAAATTTTATAAGTATTCTTATTATTTAAAAATTGCATAACTTCAAATGGAAAAATATTGTAATGCCAACACATTTTACATCGTGTGTGCCAAATTTCTCTTGGGGTTTAAATACACTGATCAAACACTTTAATTTGTGTACTAGATGCCTTTAATGTCAAATAATCTGATTTATTCCCACACCTTGGTAGACATGATGTTTACATAATAACCATAATCAAGAACTATGGCATCATTGGCTATCGTGCCAATAATACATATGGTTACAATTGGTTTTTCATTGGTAACTTACTTTATGTCTTATTGTTTCTGTGAGTTGTTTCCGTGAGTTCAAGCAACTTGGACTACAGCTTCAATTTTATTAAATTTTTGATGATCTTAGACAAGTTTTCCAAAGTTTTACAATCTAATTGAATTTAATTAATTCTATGTACTTCAGGAATATTTTCATTGAGATTGTTGTTTAGAGGTTTAATATGTTATTGTGGAAGTGTGTTAGAGAACAAAATAAGAAGAGATATATCATAGCATTAATCTTCAGTGAAAGTTAGAAAAGAGTTGCTCCAAAATGAAACTATAAAATAGTTTGATAAAGCATGCATCTTTACTAACAATAGCAAAGAGAATAACAAAAATCCAATCATACATGATAATACAACAAGAAATGGAAAACAAGATCTTTTATGGATCAAAAAAGAGCAAAGTGCACTTCCAAGACTCCAAAAAAATCCTAATGAAAAAAGTGCAAGACTCAAAATGACTCTCATCACACTCAAAGGAATAAGATTTCTTAAAAATTCTCATCTAAAGTATATTTGACAAAGCATTGAAATTTGTTGATTCAGATTATGTTACAAACTAAATTGTTTTTTTTTTAACAAGAACTGGGAAATATATATGAAAAAGGGTGGATAAATCCACTGTAGTACAACAAAAGGGCCATGAGAGACCTTCGCGAAGTAGAAGCTTTGAATCTTGGAAATGATATAACAAAATTTGTGATCATAGAGTTTCCATCTTCCCTAGCTATACCGCATCTATTGTATTTCGAAGACCAATCTATAGAAAACTCCGTTTATATCAAACCAAGATATATATATATAATAATAATAATAATAATAATAATAATAATAATAATAATAATAATAATAATAATATTTTTTTTTTTTACAAAAACTCAGCTACCTGGTTCCATTTTGATCTTTGATTATCCTTGTTGCTCTCAAATTGAGTCTGGATAGGGCTCGTTGAGGTCCGAGATTTGCTTGACTATGGCTGGAGTTACATTCTTGGAGGTTCCATGGGTGCTTGATGGTGTACTGGGCTGTTGATGATTTCGTTCCATCTGATCCAATCGACTCTACATTATCTCCAAACTGCTGCGTTGCTTTTCAATTTGACTCCTCTGAGCATAAATTTCATCTTGCAACCTTTCAATTAGATGTCTATGTTGAGAGAGGGTTTCAAGTTCAAAAGTTAGAGTGGAGCCGAGCGCTCCCATCTGAATTCACATCCTTTGGCAACCCACACATTTCACCTCAGGGTCTGGCTGAACACAACCGGCTAGTAAACCCTTGACACCCTACAAGTGCATGAATTTTGGTGCACTTTGATTCCTCTGGATATTTTCCATGCTGCTGGGGGGACGTAATGCTGCAAAGAATTGGGCTTTTTGTGAATTGGGATTTTGTTGGGAGGAGCAGGTTTCAACAAAGGTTGTAGGACAAAGACCTGGGCGAAACAATGAAATGGCGAAGGGGGAGGTGGTGGACGAGACAAGGAATAACGAGGGGGAGCCCGAGGTCTCTAGATAGAAATTGATTGAGAAGCAAACAACACTAGACAACCTAAGCAATTCAAAGGAATCACAGGGTGAGAATGGCTTACTAAAGACAGATATAGAATTTTCCCCAGCAAGGAAGAATACTAAACGAGATTTCCCCATGTGACGATCAATGTCGAATTCATGTCAAACAGATAAGTCACAAACTCTACCTGGTGTGTTGTACTTGGAGCCTTCACATCTAAAAGCTTAAGTTTGGACCTAACGTCATCCTAGCTAATCGTCTGCGTGTCTGGGTTGCTGCATGCACGATCCATCTGCATCAAAGCCTTCAACCTTTGATTTCTAGCAAGCTCAATTGCACGGATATACTGACCACCCGAAACCATAATGAGGTCATCGTATATATTGTTAACCCCGACTATCCTTGGGCGGTGAGTCATCAGTTTTCCACTTGCCACTTGTTTGCTCCACCTTTCCCCTCTCGCGCTAGAGCTCTAAGTGGATCCTCCTTTAGCTTTTGTGCGCTGGCTCCTAGTCATGTGACAGGGCATTAGACTAGGGGGGCTAAGACTTCGATACCCTCCACCCCTAAGGTTCTAGGAGGTCTCCCTATGGCCTCGTTCGCCAATTTTTCTTCTGCCGTGTTATTTTCTCTAAGAACGTGAGATAATTTTGGCTTGAGGGTCCTTGAGTCTACACAAATTCTATCAATAATTATTTTTAGGCTCAATTTTTTTGGCTCGGTTCCCTGGATCATTATCCTTATGATTGTCTTGGAGTCACCTATAACATACAGATTGGAAATTTGTCGGATCTTTGCTAGTTGGAGTCCTTTGAGTAATGCATAAACCTCTGCTTTATTATTGGTGTCTTTTTCGATATTCCAGTAGTAATTTAATATTCTTTGTCCTCTAGGTTCATAGAGAACCCCCCCGCACCTGCCTCCCCTGGGTTTCCCTTTGAAGCACCATCACAATAGAGTTTATGGTAAATTTGATTTTGAATCCAGTCATCTATGCTATGAAGAGTATGAAGCCGCTAGCACGATCTTTGCACTGAGTGAGAATTTTTTTCAGAGTGAAGGTTGAAGCTTGTGATCCAAACCTTCTCTGGGATACTCCATTTGGATGGATCTTCTATGTTCATAGATTTAATGCTCATAACATCTGATAGAAGAATTTTGGCCTTGCCAACAATGCTTTGGGGATATGAACTTTTTCCCTGGAAAATTGGTTTATTTCTTGCTAGCCAGATTTGCCAATAGATGTGCTTGGGGAGGGACCTTCACAATCTTTTGAAGATTGGTTTTCCCTGAAAGGTGCCCTGGTAGTATTCTTCCCAATTTCCCAAGCATGGTTTTAAATGTGAGGGCCATATTATTTGATGAGTCATGTCTCCATAAGCAACATTCCAGACTATTGTCGGGAAGGGGAAATCCCAGAAGAGGTGTTGGATAGTATCTTGACTATTTTGACAAAGAGGACAGATGAAGGGAACATGGAAACCTCTTTTCATCAGGTTTTCGCCTGTTAGGATTTTTCCATGTGCTAGGGACCAAATGAAGATGTTTATTTTGGGCAGATCATCTTGGCTCCAAATATTTTTCCATCTTATTGAATTCTAGATCACCCTTAAAGAGGAGAGAAGAGCATTGTATCCTTCTTTAACTGAATACCCATATGTTCCCCAGCCAGGAATGTCTGAAATATCTCTGAGAATAGGAGTTAAGGAGTGAAATCAAAACTTTAGCTTGATTGGACATGTGAGCGGGGACGTCTACTAGATTCCACTCCTTCCAACTACCATTTTCGTTACATATTGAGATATCGAAGAGAGTGAGTTTTTGATCATCAATCAACCATCTTTTCAGGTCCCCAATTTCTTCCCCTCAGAAGGTGATATCAACTCCCAAAATCAGATCTTGCCATAGCTTGATCAATTTTCCATTTCCAGGGATCCACGAGAGATGCTCCTTAAAGAAGGGGATTGCAGATCTTATGAGTTTCCAGATTTGTGATCCAGGTTGGGAGTCATGCGTACTGTCCATGCATCTTTTTCTTCCCCCCAACCTGTATTTTTTATTATAACCGTTTTCCACCATTCCTTTCTTTTCGATACTATTCTCTAGAGAATCTTGGATCCCATTGCTATATTTGTCACTTTGGGGTCTCTGATTCCTAGTCCCCTACTTTTTTTGGGTGAGGATACTGTATCCCAGTTCACTAGATGAAATTTTTTGGAGTTGGATTTTCCCCCTTGCCACAGGAATTTGTGAATGAGCTTGGTCATGTATTTCAAAACTCCCTTTGGGTCCAGAAGGGAGGAGAATTGGAAGAGGGGAAGGGTGGATAGAACTGATTTTATCAGAACCACCCTCCCCACTGGGTTCAACCACCTTGACCCCCAGGACTCCGTCTTATCCCTAAAATTTTGAAGAAAGAGGTACCAATACTCACCAGGGAGCGATTTTAAGCACAAAAGTAGTCCAAGGTATTTGAAAGTTTTCCAATCACTTGAGATGCCAAAGCCCATAATTTGAGCGATCCTTACTCTGCTATTAGATGAAACATTCCACACATAGATTTGACATTTTTCCTTGTTCATGAGACCACCCGAAACTAGGAGAAAGGTGTCCAGGACTTGGTTTATTCTTCTTGCCATAATTTTTGAAGATCCACTCAAGAGAATCGTATCATCAACAAATTGTGAATGATTGATATGTTTTACACCCTGAGCTATTTTGATTCCTAGAATTGTACCGTTGATGCTTTCCCACTCCAACGTTCGATTGAGAGTCTCTTTCATGATCACATACATAACAGGGGAGAACAAGCAACCCTGCCTTAGTCCTCTGGAGGCCCTACGGAAGGTATTTGGTCTTCCATTTAAGAGGGGGGCGATCTAAGGGGACACAATACAAGCTCCCGTTTAGGATAAAAAATCTTGATTGAACCCAGATTTCTTCATAACTTTGAAAATAAAATCATGTTCTACTCTATCAAACACATTTTTCATATCCAATTTAATTTCCATACCTGATTCCCCCCAAGAGTTGCTGGAGTGGATTTCTTTTTGCACTAGAATAAAGTTGTCCCATATTTGTCCGCCTACCACAAATCCTCCTTGATTAGGAATAATTAGAGATCTGAGAAAAGGATTCTACCTGTCAGCAATGATTTTGGCCATGATTTTATAAGAGGTATTACAAAGAGATATGGGTCTAAATCTATCTAGGGTAGACACGCCATGTTCTTTTGGTATGAGTGCTAAGAAGGAGGAGTTGGTGGATCCTCCCATTTTTTTTGATTTATGCATGAATCTTATCATTATGATGAAATCCTGCTTGATTATGTGCCAACATTTTTTTTTATAGAAATGAAGGGTGAAACCATCTGGCCCCAGGGATTTATCCTCGTTGAATTGATTGATTGCTTTTAGGATTTCTTCTTCTTCAATTTTTCAGTTGAGTTTAAGATTGTCTTCATCCAAAATTTTGCTTGGGATATGGCCGAGGAGAGAGTTAGTGAGGGCTTCCTCTGATCTTTTATTTGAGGTGTAGAGCTTGAGAAAATGGCTGGCAGTTTGTTGTTTGATTTGGTCAAACTCCTTTATGATTTCTCCTTCCGGAGTTTTGATTTCAAAGATTTGATTTGACCAGAGTCTGGCTTTTGATTTCCATTCGAAGAAGGAGGTATTTTGGTCCCCTGCTTTCAACCATATACTTCTGGATTTTAGTCTCCAGATGATTTTTTCTTCGTTTAGCGCTTGAACGTACTCTTTATGAATTTTTTGCTTAGACGTTATATGACTTTGTTGGACTTATTTTGTCTCCATTTCACCTCGAATCTTTTCTAGCTGAAGCTTTTTTTTCTTTAACCTTGTTCTGTATTTGGATCGAAAGGTTTTTGACCAAGTTTTGAGAAGTCCTTTCACCAACTTCAACTTCTGCTCCCAGATGAAGATTGGAGAACCTATGATCCACTAGTTCCATACTTGTGAGATAGAGGGGAGGAAATCCAGCTGATCCATCCAAAGGGGGTTGAATATGAAGGGGATAGGGCCCCAATTTTTTGTGTGGTTCAAATAGTAAAGAGATAGGTCGATGATCCGATCCTACCCACGAGAGGATCAAAGAGCAGGATTTGTTTGGGTGAGCAAAGAAAGATCTTCTTATTAAAAACCGATCAAGCCTAGCCGCAATGTGACCTGGTCCTGCTCTTTTGTTATTCCAAGTGTACACTCCTTTAGAGGGGAGAACATCAAAGAGGTCCAGATCCGAGATTAGATCATCCATTTTTCCCCTAAATTGGTCCCTCACAATAGAACCCCGTCATTTTTCTTTTAATCCTCTTGTGGTGTTGAAGTCCCTGGAAATAATCAATTTTTTTTTGGGGGTTTTCGTTGGCCAGATCCTGAAGGGATCGCCAGCATTCAACTTTTTCCAGATAATTATTTGGCATATAAACATTTATGATTGAGTAGAGCATACCTGTGGCTTTCCTATTTAGACCTTCAGCCAGAACTGGGACTGCAGCTGCTCCTCTAGCTTGAATTCTTCCGCGTTCCAAATTGTGCCTATTCCTCCCGAGGCTCCTCTGGAACTGATTTCATTTCCTTCCCCTTTTTTCCATATTTTTTGCATTTCTTGGAGGGTTTCCAGGTCCCTCATTTTTATCTTCTAGAGTATAAGGATTGACGAATTTTCTGTTTTTATTAATTTTCGAACTTCTTCTTTTTTATCCCCGCCCCCTAGTCCTCTACAGTTTTAGGAGACAACTTTCATAATTTATCAGAGGGTTTTGGCACCCCTTCTTTAGAGGGATGAGATGATGCTCCCTTATGATGGGATGACTTATTTTTCTAGGATTTTCCCTCTTTTTTTAGTGCTTCCTCTATAGTTTTTTGGATGCCTAACTCCTTCTCTCTATCTGCAGTCGATTCTCTTTTGTTTCTATGAGATTTTCTTCCTGTTTTTTTTGTTTTAGTTGGTTGTGTGATCTCTAGGTCCGTGTCATTGTCAGAAGTGTCCTGTCTTTCATCTTCTGAAAAAACTGGGAGCTCTGAGGAAATATTTGGAGGAGATTTTGCTATGGTTTCCCCACTTGTTATTGGGATTTCCTTTTTTGATTTCCTCTTCTATTTCTTCTTGTCTCTTTTTTCCATTTTCTTCCTGGCGTTCCATGAGGTCTTCCGTGTTACCTTCTGTTGGTAGTCCAACATACCGATTGTGGATTGATTCTCCTTTATGGGGGGAGCTTGGGGGCCTTTCTCTCAAGCCTGAAGATTTTTCTCCTTGTCCTTGTGGGGGGTTCATGGATGTTTTCCCAGTAATTTTTTTCCTTTTTGGCTGTTTCCAATGATCTTATTTTAGATCTTTCTCTCGGTTTTCTTTGGATTGAGGGATTTTTTCTTCAAAATGTCCATATTCATGGCATGCTTAACATTTGAAGGGAATTTGCTCGTAATCTACCTGTTGAGCATAAGACCAATTATCTAGATTCAACTGGATTGCTTCTAGGATACCTTTTTCCAGATCCACCTCAACACAAAGTTTGGCACAATATTGAATCCCTTCTCGTGGTTCAACACGATCGATATATTTCCCTAGTGATTTGTCGATATTTCTTAGGGTTTCATCATTTCAACAATGTAAAGGAAGGAACAACAATCTTACCCATACATGGACTGCTGGACATATATCATTTTATGGGATGAACTCTGGGGTCCATTTATTGAGATACATTCCTTGTGCACCCATGAAGTATGGGCCGCTTTAGAAAATCATATCCCTATCCTCTGTTTTTTCGAATAAGAAAGCGAAAAAACCCTTACTGCAAAAGGCAGCAAACATCTGTCCCTGGATCAATTTGTGCCAGTTCAGTTCCAGCCAGTGATGCATGGCTTTGGGGGAGGGCCACAGTCCTGTGAGATTCCCTAATAGTTAGCTGTCAACTAGTCTAAGAGCTAGCGAGCGAGCCGAAGCGGGATGCATAGTCACCTTTGGAATTTATTCCAATTTTTTGACGAATCAGGATGGAGCTGCCTTGTGGACCTTTGCGTAGGAGGAGATCAGGGCCTGGAAGGCCTAGAGATCTGAGGATAAGGAGACAGGGGGGATCACCCCCTCAGAGGGGGCCATGACGACCTACACAAAATTGCGAGAGGAGCTGCACGAAAACCCTAGTCTCAGAAACCCTTAACAATTGTGTCACACAAGTGTACTACAAACTAAATTGCTTAATGCCAAATAAGCTTCGTATTAATCAAAATTGTATCCATCACCTATCTGATGCACCACAATGGATATTCCAACATTATCTAAAAGAAATAATGAAATAAATCAATAAAGATTAAAAATGCCAAGAATTGTTGAACAAAGTATGTTTCCACTGAGAAAGTAATAATGGTGGCTACCACTTGAAATCAATTTCTTCATAATGTTGTTGCTTTATTGCTATAAATTGGTCACCATAATGCTTCAACAAAGAGTGAAAGTGCCAACACGTG
This sequence comes from Picea engelmannii, assembly GCA_009831015.1. Taxonomy (NCBI): domain Eukaryota; kingdom Viridiplantae; phylum Streptophyta; class Pinopsida; order Pinales; family Pinaceae; genus Picea; species Picea engelmannii. The sequence goes on along the minus strand of WSFP011395375.1, from coordinate 10,666 downwards.
CCTACTAAGAATAATTTCTCATAAAGAAGTACCAACATGTGCCTACTAAGAATAATTGCTCATAAAGTATGTAGTGATTCATCACCATGCTTTAATGAGGGAAACAAAGATCTCCTTATTTAAAAAGATCCCTTTAATTCAGAAATTTCTCCCCTAAACATTTCTTTGAGTTGGTCACTCAATTATGTGTCGAATAAACTTTTGTGAGTTTACTTGATGCAAATCATATTACCATCCTCTGCTCAGAAGCTTCACTTCCCTTTCCAAGTCTTTAAATAATTTGACTACTTGGGAAATTTATGCTTATTGTAATAGTGTGGGGTATTCTCCAATGTTTATCTCAACACAATGGTTGAAAATTTGTTTTTTCCCATTTCACTCAAGGGTTAAATATCTAACAACTACTTGCCAATTTTATTGCTTTATTTTTCCTTATAAATATGTTGTAGGTAAAAAAGACTTATAGGAAATCCATTAATAAATTGCTTTATGTCAGCACACTATCTCTTCATAGTGTACTTGAAATTCCTTAGCGGAATAATGTTGTTGGCCACATCTATTGTAGTAGTGTGAAAATTGTTGACAACTTCCTTTATCATTGGGTGAATACCCTCTATATCAATTGCCATTAATATGATCGCCAACTCCCTATTGACCGGTCCAAATGGTCTGTCAAGCAGGTAAGGGGCAATGCTTGATTGCAGGTCCCAATTAGACCTACTCTCCTTTGGTGTAGCGTTTCTGATGAGTATATGGACCTCGTTGCTGCTCAAAATTAAAAGAAGAAAAAAGGAAAAGACAAAAGATTGCCCCCCAAAGAGTTCTAGTTAATCCTAATACTAATCTAACTGAAAGAAAACTAATCTAATCTAACAACTTCTAATCTATCTTGGGAGAAAAACTAAAAGAGTGAGTACAATGAGAGATAATATCATCAGAATCAAAAATAATTCATGTATGCTAATGATAAATGATAACAACAATGCTACATATACATAGAAAATTAGTTGTGCAATGCATTCATAACATTATTTTTGTACTCATAAAGAAACATGTGATAACATGAACAAATAGAACATAGTGAAGAAATAATTCATACAATATAATTCTATGCTAATCAAATATAAGACAAAGGCACAAAGAATAGTCTCATATACATTAATCAAAGTCACAAATTTCTGAAATGCCTCTTGCACTTTATTAACTCGGAAGTAATAGTACTGTCTTTCATTACAAAGAGAAAAGTCCCTTTATTACATTCAACAAGCTCTCTTTTCTAAAACAAGAGAGACTCTTCATCTGTAGCGACATCTCCTTTCATTTCCCTTTGTTTTTTCCTTTTTACATTCCAAACTTATTTTTCAATTTCGAAAATGTAGATGTGGGAATCACAAATGGAAGTTGAAGAGACCCTTTGGGTGGTTACATTTGCCCCATGGCAGTTTACAAATGATATTTATTCAAAAAATATTATTCACTCAACTTGTTGGTGTCACCTTCTTTTCCTCAAGACGTTCTGAGTGTTTCTTTTGTTTGCTCGCTAATTAATATCTTCTCATATTCTTCTTTGCTGTCTCATATTTCCATTGAGCTATTGATGGTCTGATTTCGTTGCCTATAGCTTGAGATATGACTATTTGAAGTCTGCATAGCCTGTTCTTCAGTTGAATTCGGGTTTCTTTTGTGATTTTAATTTTTGGACAATTTCCACTTAGTATTTTCTAGCACTTGCTATCCCATCATGTTATTCTCTCTTCCATGTTTCCCTCGAGCCATACTGGGCTTGATTTCATTTCCTGTAGCTTCGGATATGGCTGTTTGAAGTCTGTACATTCATTCCCCCCCCCCAAATCCGTGGTCTACTATTTTCTGCATTTTCTGACATCTTTTGTCATATTTCTATTTTAAATACCTCTATCACTGCATTCCTCTATCCGATACCTTTCCAAAGAGGTATCATGGACCCAATTATAACACATGTAGCCTAAGTTATGCTTGTTTAAAAAATGTCGCTCAATAATCGTCGATCAAGCCCATAGGTGAATCCTGGCCGTTGACCCTTAACCTGCAAAAATGAGTCCCACATGCATAAGAGAGTTCAACACTTAGCGATTTAAATGGCTTGTTCCATATAGATAGTTTGAATAAGAACCTAGGTGGGCATGGGACATGTGGCTTGCAGTATATTTTAGCTAATTTTCCCTTTTTAAAATTAGGAAAATAATTAAAAAAAAATAAAAATTATTTACATTAATCTACATTAATTAAAATTACTAAAAACGTTAATAAACTTACCCATAATCTACAAACAAATTTAAGATTAACTAAACTGATTATCCCTGTTAATGTAAAAATAAAAAATACTAAAATTGAAACTAATATAATAATAATAATTACCCTAACCCCCTATAGATTTGAACTTGTGACCTCCAAGGAAGAAACACATGTTTTTAACCATTAAGCTAATTCAAGTTGTCTACTCCTCTTACCTACAAGAAAATAATAATCAATGAAAATTAATGAATGAAAAAAAATAAAAAAAATAATTAAAAATAAAACAAAATAAATAAATAAAAGTAAAACAAAATAAAAAACAAAAGCAATAAAAAAAACTAAAAAAAAAACAAGAAATAAAAAAAAAACGAAAAAAACGAAAAAAAAATAATATCTCCCCCTCTCCCACTAACATGGACATAGTCCGTGGGATTAAAGTCTCATATGATATCTCCCATATCTTCGTCGTCGGGAGGTGGTGTACTCACACTCAAACCCTCACTCCACTCCACATCCCCAATGACGATGAGCACAACCTCTAGCTCACTCCCGATGACGTACTTCATCTCCCCAAAAGAATATTATGTACCATTATGTTCATTGGGTGCATACTCTTCCAAAATTAAATTAATCCTTTATTGACATATCAAATGTGTGGTCGTCAGGGCATTTGGTCATTGGGATGTTGGGCTTGGTAAATCAAACTCGCTGACGGTGAATCCCAACGACGATGTAACACTCCCAATGACCCAATTTTGTGAGCTCTTCCTGATGATTTAACAAAAACATTAGACCAACCCCCACCTTTGTGCACACTCTTCAACATATATTATTCTAATATTTTTTTGAAATAATATTAAATGATGCTTGGTCTGTAGGGTTCATCATCATCGAAGAAGTTTGGTCAGGAGGTGAACAATAGATCAGGGTAAAGTAAGTCTCGACGACATGGGCTGGGCTTCCCATGGGATTTAAACCTTAATAAACTAATCCTCCCATAAAATGTTATCATAATGCACATACATGATTGGTTGGTTGTTGTCGTTGGGGTAGGTGGTAATTCTTTATAAAAGGTAGATGCCGACGATGAAGTCCTCATGAACTCTCCTGTGAGCTTGGCTTAAGGTTCAATTAAAATTTATATTACAATATAATACAATTACATTATATTATATTATATAAAAGTTTCAAAGCATTTGGGAATAAGATTTATTTTACTATGTGATGTAATTTCGATGCCATTTGGGAGGGGAGGGAGAAATTTCTAGAAAACAGGAAATCCTAGAAAATAAGAAGGCCTTCCTAAAATTAAGGAGGTGTGTCCTGATCGTTGATTTATTATGGGAAATGTTGTAAGGTATATGTGAGGGACAATGGGGATGGACCTGAGATAGTACGCTAGATTTTGGTGGGTGAGGGAGAAAAAAAAGGTCTAAATTAAAACTAAATCAAAAGAAAATATGAAAAAAAATGAAAATGAATTTAAATTTACAATAAAAAAATCAAAATAAATAAAAATGAAAATTCAATTTGTTTTTTCTTTTTTTAGTTTTTTTATGTTCATATATGAGAAAAATGATGTACATGTTAAATGGTTAAATGGTTAGTTTATTTAACATAAATGGGTTTCCCACGTAAAAATGAATTTACCCTATGTAATATAAATGTTTAGCGTGAATTGGTTTTCCCCCAAGTAAAAGTAAATACCTATAGTAATTCTAAGGGAAAAAACATGGGGAAAAAACATGAACAATACCATGTGGTTTTTCAAAACCATGGGAAAAATGAATATAAATAAAAACAAAAATAAATAAAATCAAAATTAAAAATAAATTAAAATAAAAATGAAATAAAAATAAAAATATATACAAGAAATATGTACAAAATTAAAGAAAAATAAAATAAAATTACAAGTTATAAAATTAAGCTTGAATTACACAAGTCAAGGTTCCATGTCCCCTAAGGGTTCCACTAGTTAGGGTTCCATACCCGGGGCCAAAATTTAGGAAAAAGTGTATAAGGTAGGATTTAAGAAACTAGGTGTCATGGAGAGGAGTGAGGATATATAGTGATGAAGGATGTGGTGATTAAGCCGTGACGAAGGGAAAGCGATGGAGGTGAAGTATATGACACTTTGTGTGACAATTTAACATCACAAGTAGTGATGAGTCGAAACATGACATCGACTCCAACCAAGCGTGCATCACAGGTTAGTCCACTCAATATGCACATCTCAAAGGGTGGAGAGGTCACACAAATTCCCCCAAAGGAATCTCAAGGTTGGAGCGATCATGTGAATGAAGTGGCCCTGCAAACCTGCTCCTGCAAAATAGAAGAACGATATTAGCCATGCGTTCAGAAGAATACTTGCCATTACATTATGAATATTATATTTCCTACCTTCAATCCAATTTATAGATAAGCGTTAGGTTCTTCAACAATCAGTCCCAAGTGGCTATATATAGGTGTCTTGATACTGTATGTGCCAAGTTTCGACTCAGAAGAAGGATTCATTATTTTGTAATTCAGATTTAGAGTTCGAAACATGTGAGTAGAATCTGCATGTGAAAGCATAAAGATGAAAACATGAAGCACATTCATGCCAACAGGAAGATGCATAGTTTGATTTGGTCAATAAAAAAAAAAACATCAACAACAAACTCATTCAAAACATGCAATAAAACATTAAACATTGCAGGCACATAGGATCATCAAGAATTTTGAAATCAACAATAGATTTGAAGATAACATGTTAACTCCATCATACAAACGCCAACGAAACATCACATGTCAATAAGCACCATGAAGACATTTTAAATCATCATATCAAAAGGAATAATCAACACCCATCAAAGATAATCATCAATCAATATTAAACCCCCAACTCCGTCAAGGTAGGCAAAGAATTAACATTAGGCTCAAGTAGTAGAGGATTAAGCAACAAGTTTTAAATTTTAGTAGGGGGCCCTTTCCTTTCTCTTGTAAGAGAAAAAGTAAAGCGAGGTTGTTGTGGCCTTAATAAATGGTGACACACTGAAAGAACCAATTATCTCTGTCAATATAAGTCTAGGGCCTATACTTCAGATCTGAGTTTTAAAGATAAGCTCAACAAGACTGCAGATAATTTTCCAATAGTCATGGGTACCACAATGACATCAAAATTCTAAAAGAAATAACCCAATATTTTTTATACTTGTAATCTAACACACATTTTTCAAAGAGCCAAATAGTGAGGTAAATTTTTTTACTAGCTAGACACTTTAGATTGGTTCTTGTTTGACCATGGGTTTTCACTTTTTAGAATAAGAAAACATCTACATAAATGTGTTCCTCATCTCTCTTTTCCTGGAATTGTTTCGCTACCAACGAGCATCCATAGCCCCAAAAAGTTACCTCGGTACCATACAAGCATAGCCTCACTACCAACGAGCATCCATAGCCTCGATGGGTTTACTTGTACTTCCCACACTATTAATATTTCTTTCAACTTCCTTGTTATTTTACAATATGCTCACCCTTTTAGATTTCAGATATAGATATGCATATGCACATAGGGTGTGAAGGAAGCAGAGTGATACAAGAGTTGCTTTGATTTGCTGAGTAGATGTTATGCATTTTAGTTTAACCCACATGTATCCCAAAAAACCATCATAGTATGAGCCATTTTATTAATGTGGTGTGAATGGAGCTCAAAGAAAAAGATAGATAGACACTTTCCTATACTTATGGATTATCACGGTACACTCAACAAGCACATGTGTTCCACCACAACTATCAATCCATACCTATAGCTGAGAACTTCATTAATGTTCATTCAGATAGAGCAACCCATGCAACTTATGACTTGTAAAAATTTCTTTAGTATGTGACTAGAATTTGACCAAACCCTCACTTAAATTTTAAAGAGTAATCCTAAAGGAAGATCGAGAAGTCAAATCAACTCAGGGAACATACTGACATTCAACTTAAAAGATGAGAAAACTCTATACAAGCCAAAATCAAGACTGAAATCAAAAGTGAATTCATGAAAAAGAAAATTAAACTACAAGAAATCTAAATCTATAATGTCAGTCCTCAAAAGGATAAAAAATGGTTGAAAGATAAGAAGAAAACCCAACAACAAGTAATAAATCTAGGGAAGCAACAACGAAAGTGTTTTCATTGCAAGATTGGAAAGTAAGCCAAGGTCGACAATCAATCAAGAAATGTTAACCATTCAATATCAAACCTAATGAAAATATTCCCATAGTAAACATCTGAGATGAAGAACAATCAAGATTACAAGAATCGATAATCTAAAGGAAAAGATTTTCAACACAATCCTCCAATCTAACTGTTGCATACAATTTTCTTCGCTTTTAATGCAACAAAACAATCTTTCGGGAATGTATGAGAACGAGTTAATGTATATGTTCAATAAAAACAAATTTTCAAAAACCAATTACATGAAACATTCCACAGACCCATAAGCTTTTAAGATTTTGTGACATAAGCAATTCTTTTGCAATTTTGAAAACGCTGAATTTTCCAATAATATAAATTAAATTTCATATTTCTCATCACAATGACATTTTCTCTTTGCTAGAAAAAATAATCATTAACTATATAGATCCAAACAATTCAATCTGATAAGGCAAAGAGGAAGAATGATAGTTATGGAGGTCATCAAAATAGTCATTAAAATGACTCCAAACATCAACTAGATCAGAAACCAAAGTGGGAATACATGGATGAGACAATATTTCTGATAAACCGTTGAATTGATGGAAATATTGGTTGATTAAAAAATGTTGCAAATGAATCTGAGCAGCCATGTTTAGGTTAACACTTCCCTAAATTGGCTTCATTAAAGAGAAAATATTTTGAGCTGCTAGTCGCACAAGCCATTTCCCAACCTACATATCAAAAGAGAAAGGTGTGACCAGCTATTAGACAGTTTGTGAATAACTCTTCCTCTAAATGAATGACTTATTGAAATGAAATTAAACTAAAAAGAAAAGTAAAGATCAAAATTAAACTAATCCTAGGAAAGCATGCTAAGCTAATGTAAAATTAGACTATATTGGCTATCATCAAACTCATGTAAGTGTCAATGCTGTCATCGAGTATCCATTTTCTATCCATTTAGTCAAATATCACAACCTTCTTCTTGAGAGATAAGCACCATGTTCTCTCCCTTTAATATTTTCTTCAACATGAGGCTTAGTTCCGTTGATAATTGTGATATTTTAATCAGACTTAATCAATTTAAACAAGACCATAATATTTCAACTCCATCCAAGTTCTAAAGATACTTGGTCATCAACAAACCTTGGTTATAAAAACCCGATTCAAATATTATCAACATTGTACCCCAAGGCATGTGTTTCCTCTGATTATTTAGGACAATGATGTGAAACATTATATGATCATCTTCACCCTTGTGATAGGTAAGAGGAAGTCATTAAGAAAAGGGAGCAATTAAGACAATATGGAAATATGCAAATGATCTTAGGTCACAACCTAGATGGATTGGCTTTCCCAACTCAAATGAAAGATATAATTAGAAATTGAAATTGAATGAAGTGATTAAGATTGGATTTCTAATAGGTGATAAGATTGGCACGATAGGAAAGTCCATGAAAATGATATCATCAAGTTCCCAAGAGTGTTACAAGTAGACAAATTATGTGTTTCACTTCTTTGAAATTACATGTCACATAGAATTTAGAGAAAATGAAATGGAAAAGAAGAGTGTGTAGCTTGTCTCTCTACTAGATTGGTTTTCCATTTAAAATAATGAGACAAATAATCCAGAAAAAAAAATCAACAAGCTCCTAAGTAAGAAGGATCCAATAAAAGATGTTCCGACATGACCCAAACATGCATATATTCCCAAGTTATGAATCATGAGTCTTGGTTAAGGAATGCTGAAGAGTGTGGGGCCCAATATATTGATGAGTTACAACTCGCAAGGAATTCACATTTTGAAAATTATTACCATGGATGAGATGAAAATAAATGTTGAAAACTCAAAATTTAGTATCTTAGAAGTTGCATGGAGATATTCCGTTAATCTATTTACAACTTCAAGGATTTGGATGATTTCAACATGATGATATAAGTGAGACATTATTAAGCCATTCTAGACGTTATACCAATCAAGAATGTAACCATAATGAGAGACCCAAAATTAGCAAACCCAAGGGATGAAAAGATACTATTCAAGAAAATATCAGGTCTAAAATTATCATACTTGATAGTCCTAGGTTTGAGTCTTTAGTCGACGAGTGAGTTGGGGAGTAAAAAGATCGATTCCCAAGTAATGTTCTGAAGAAGATATCAACAAAAATTATTTAAGTAACCATGTTGTACACAATGTGAAAACACGTATCTGGATAGTGCGACTGAATATCTCTTGTTGTTGTGTATGAGATGAAGATTGAAATGAAGAAATCTATAAGATAAAATATACAACTCCTCTTTGAAAAACTTACTAAATAGAGCATAAGGCATGTGGAGCCAATGCCCAAAAATTAAAACTAAAAGTGATGACAACAAATAACTTGAAAGAAAAAAATTAGCCGAACTCACTATGCTAAAAATACAAAAAAAATCATGTTGGCTGAAAGTGATAGAAGAAAAGAGTCACTGTGAAGGAAACCATTTAAATAACTTCGATACCATGATAAAATAATCATCCAAAGACATCGCAAGGAGTTGGAGTGGTTTGGATTTCAGATGGCCATAATTTTAATACTCAAAACTTCCATTTACTATGTATGGGACAACAAGCCCAAAACTCGAACGAAACTCAATCAAGCAAAATCTTCCAATTAGAATCATATTCATATGAGGATTGAATACCTTTGAGTTCTCATTTTCATCCCAAGAGGAACTAAATGGTATCTTTTATTTTAAAATATTCCACTTGTAAGACGAAAATATGCTAAAAAATGATTTGGCACAGTGAACATGTATAAACTCAGTGATCTAAAAGTTACCAAACATATAGAAAATTTTTGAGAATGGGATGAAGTATATTTCCCCCATATCAAAATTAAATTGAAAAATCCAATCAAGGGAAAATTAGTGTGCAATCCTTCTATTTCTTTCCACCTCTACTAAGAATTTATTTACTATCCACCCAAGAGTAATGAAAAGAGAATGCAAACATAAAACTAATTAAAAACTAGAAAACAAAGCTAAACTATGGTGCAAGGAAAAGACACTTAGTGTATTCTTTCCTACTCCTATCCTACACTACAAATGGATGAAAAATGAGCCATGTAAAGTCATAATGCCATTGTAGCCATCCGTGTAATCCCAAGCCTGCAAACATATGTCCATGACAAGAGATTAGTAACATAATTTGGAATAAAGTAGAGTAAAGGTAGGAAAAATTAAAACATGATAAATTCTATCCGCTATATAAGAATTGTGTCAGTGACAATTAATGAGAACATTAGCCGAATAAGATTCCTCCAACCATTCTTCAATTCTATCATAAAATCTTGCATTACTATCATAGAATTGATGGATGGAGTTTAGAGGAAAGTAGCATACCAAATGAGAACTGTGCATAAAATTTGTGTAAGGCGTGATTGGTGAGATAATATTCATGCTAATAAAGTTGTTTATCTCTGAAGACAAACCAAAAGAATAAGGGCCTGACATAACCATCAGTATAGACCGAAGTGGCTCATTATCTTGACAAGCTTCCATGGACTCATACTTTGAGAAACCATGAACTTGAGATACATTAGTGGAATCAAATGATATATATGGACTAGTACCCACCATGGTATAAGAAAAATGTTTGAGACAATGGTGGAATCCACTAGCATGAGCAATCTCAACTAGAGGGTTACTTGAACAATAAGACTCTATTATTTGAAAATGTAGATGAAAAAGAAGAAGACATAGTTTGATATACATTTGCTACAACATTTCCTTCATCCCATGAAAAAGGCTGATAAGGTATAGTTGTACTAGGTTCATGGGAAGAGGCCTTATCCTCTCTATCTTTCGTATGCACATTACTACCATCAAGTACTTCAAAATGGGTCAACCCTATTGAGTTCATTTGAATCAAATGGTGGGTGGTTTCCTGCAACATTGAACCATTAAAGAGATCAATATACAAATAATAATAAGTGGAAGAATTAAGATGATTAAAAGCCTCTCTAGAACATGAAACATTTTCAACAAGTGACTCCCTGAATGGTATTTCCTCCTCTTTAAGCACATCGATGATTGATTTTGGATTGGTAGGCTCCACACTAGGCATGGTTTCATAATCAATTCATTCTTCCTCAATATGGTCTTCCTTATCCAAGAAAAAAGTGGATTGTTGTGATAAGAGAGCTATGTCCTATATGTTTATATCTTCTCCTGAAGTGAATGGATCATC
>WSFP011395374.1:0-27404 GCA_009831015.1 Picea engelmannii | reverse complement strand
CAAATACTTTGAGATGTGAAACTTAAGGATTCTTACCTGACCATACCTCATGTGGAGTCATGTCAACTAGCACTGACAAAGGAGACATATTCACCAGATATCTTGTAGTGTCGACTGCCTCCGCCTAGAATTATTGTTCGAGTCGAGCTCCATTGAGCATGCTTCTTGCCTTATCCATCAACATTATGTTCATTCTCTCTGCAAATCCATTTTGTTGTGAGGTATATATTGTGTTATTTTGGTGTGCTATGGCACACTGCTTGCAGTACTAGTCAAATTATTTTCCATAGAATTCACCATCATTGTCAGTTCTCAGCACCTTAATCTTCTTATATGTCTAGTTTTCTGCAAGAGCTTAAAACTCTTTAAATTTCTCAAAAACCTATGATTTCTTCTTCAGGAAATATATCCATGTCTTCCTGGAAAAATTGTCTATGAAGGAAACATAATACAACGATCTACCAAGTGAAGGAACTGTAACCAAGCCAAACACATCACTATGCACCAATTCTAGAATCCCATTTTACCTTGTCACTCCAGATGGGAACCTAAATCGACTTTGTTTTCCATATATGGAATGTTCACAAAACTTGACTTCTAAACCACATTCAGGAAAAACTTCGACCATACTTTTGTTGTTCATATCTCGAAGTCCTTTTTCTCCAATGTGTCCCATCCTCTCATGCCATAGAATGGTCAGGTCAATTTTATCATGTCTTGTCGAGTCGGTTTGTACCGATTAATACCGAGTCGGGTTGAGTTGAGTCGAAGTCGAGTAAACTTCAGGAACAATGATGTTGTTGCATTGAGTCAAGTCGAAATTCCCTAACAACTTGTATAAGCTTCCAATATGAAATGCTTTCATTAATACCATCGCACCTTTGACCATCTTACACAAATCCTTCTGAAACAAAATTTTCACTCCAACATCACTCATCTTACTGACATATATCAGGTTTCTTTCCAAACCCAGAATGTGTAGCACACCTAGAAGGATTCTTTTCCTCCCATCCTAAAGTATTATTCAAACTCTTCATTGTCCAAAAATTTTGGTTTTCAAGTCGTCCCCCAGGAACACATCAACCTCCATCATATTGTTCATACTTGCAAGACCATTCTCTATGTGGTGTCATATGATAGGATTCTCCTGAGTCGATCAACCAAACACCTTGATCTGACTGTGTACTGGTCAAAACCAGGTACACATCACCTCCCTTATCTGGGGTCATCTTTCTCTCAGTCCACTGCTTCTCGTCGGATCTCATACCGACTTCCATTGCCCTCAATTTACAGTCCTTTTTGTAATTCCCAACTTTACCACATTTCCAACATATTTTTATCGACTGAACCAAGGACTTATATCTATCCTTGACTTAAAATTTCTACCAGATAATTTTCCTTTATATCTTTCAACCGGTCGACTTCTCACCACTAAAGAAAATTTGGTCGATCCTTCCATGTTCTTTCTTCTCCTTTCTTCTTACAACAGAGAAACAACCATGTTTTCTAGCGCTAGTGTGGTTGTATTACTCCCTATAGCCATGTCTAAGCTATCCCATGAATTTGGAAAAGAACATAATAGGCTTATACACTTCTACTCCTCTGTGATTTTAATATCCAAAGACGATAATTGACTTAAAATGGTATTAAACGCATTTAAATGCTCAGTCACTAAACTACTATCACTCATTCTCAGAAGATACAATTTCTTTATGATAAATAGCTTATTTACCAGATATTTCAACTAGTATAAGCTTCCCAACTTGTACCATGATTTCTTGTCCAAATATTCACCTGAGACATTCAGCAGTACCGAATCTGCAAGACAAAGTTGAATCGTACTTCTTGCTCTTCTTTTGACTTTCTCCCATTCTTTCGTCGACATGCTTGTCGGTTGTGTACCTAGATAGAACATTGTCCATTGTCCTGGATGTACAAGAAGATCTTCCATTTTAAGCTTCCAAGGCTCAAAATTATGGCCATTGAATTTTTCTATCTCTATTCTTGAATTGATCACCATTATTTACCACGATCTTTAACACAATTTATGACTTACGACTCTTACTGTACCTAGGATTTAGCTCTCAAATTCAAGATTGGTAAATTAAGATATGATACACATGTCAAAGCATAACAAAACTCGGATACCACTTATCAGGAAATGATATACACTTCCACACTAAACCTAGCAGAAGAGAAGAAGAATTCAATCAAGAACATAAATGACAAAGCAATCACACAGTACACATATATTTTACACTAGAAACGGAAACCAGGAAAACCAACATTCCTTGAACATTCTACTCTCTTGTTGTCTTATTCAATTTGAATAAAAGGTTACATGTCTAACCTTGGTCCACACCTAAGACACAATTGACACCATACCCTCTTACTTATGCAAGAACAACCCTATAGCTAATTCGGCTTACATCTACATGACCAACAACCTACATCTAAATATTTCTCTAAATATAAGCTATCTTCGATTAACCTTTACAACATTACAACATGCCTCTTTATAGGATTTACAGCAGGAAAACCCTTAAATATCGGTGCCCAAAAATGGTTATAGATCCATGCAGATCATTGGCTACAAATCCCGTGAATATCAGGATTTTGTTGTAGTCGACTATCATTCGGCCTTCATTCGGTCTTCAGTCGGTCACTACACACTCGCCTGTCGACCTCTTTTTGGTTGACCTCTTCGACTTGTTGTCGATGCCTTTACCATGTTGAACTTCCTCGACCTTCGAAATCGACTTTACCCGGTCAACTAACCTCGACCTTCGACTTGCTATCAATCTACCTCGACCCTCGACTTGTTGTCGATCCACATCAAGTTCGACCGTCAGTTGATCCACCTCAACTAGACTTTCACTGCAAACAATATAACAACCCAACAAGTTTCATGTCCATTCCCGTTTTCCAATACTTCATCATTAAATGGTGTGGGGAATGGATCATGTATGGAGGATTCATTTAAGCTACATACATCGACACAAATCCTTATGTCACCTATCTTCTTTGGTTGTACCACCACCAGGCTAATCCAATCTGACTCCTTCATGGGGACAATGATCCCAGCTTCTAACATTCAATCTAATTATTTGTGCACCTTCTTCTTGTACTTTGGATTGAGGCGATAGGGTCTCCTCTTGACTGGTTTAACATCAGGATTTAATTGAATTTCCATGACACCGAGGGATCTCGCGATCCCTTTCATCTTCAAGAAGATTATAGGAAAGGGGTCTTCATACTCTTTTAGTAATTCAACCACCTGCGTTACCGTTTCCTAGTCCTAGTAGTCACCAATCATGACCATCTTTGGTGCTTCTTTTGTACCTATGTTATGTTTCTTGGTATTTAATGGGAAACCATGATTTGGCACGATGTTACTAGAGGCCTTCCCTTGGACCAGACGCTCATCGTTGGTTTCATTAATTAGTACTCCCTTGGGGTCATCTTCGTCCACGTCATCGCTATCAATATTCCAATAGTGTACAATATGTTTCAGTTTTTCCATCGACTTGTGGCATGAACAAATGACTTTCGGCATGGTGTCTTTAGGATGGAGATCAAAGATGGAATCCTTAATTCTTAAGAGTGCCTCCCTCTGCATTGATATTTCCAAGATGAAATTGAATGTCATATAGAACTTCTTGCTTACACATCCTCAATACCCAGTTTTCCTTCTTGTTTCCTCTTGGATGTACTAGCTCTAGGTACCATGTCTATGGTATGGACAAACCTATGGACCCATTGTATGAGAGGAATATGCTTGGATTCCCAATGCCTTTCGCAAAAGAAAATATTCTCTTGGGGGTCTTCAATGCCCTTATATCAATTTATCAGTTCAAAGTCGGTTATGGGTTGGAACCCGACTCTCATGAATTCGACCACCTGTACCCATTCCTGTATATTTGCATGGTGTGTATCCCACCAATGCGCATGTTTTCCTTTGTGATCCGAGATCTTTTCATCGAAGTGAATTATAAATAATTGTATTAAATGAGCATAAACTAAAGTGCACTATAAAGAAGGGAAATCTCAATATTGAAGAGACTTAAGCATCAAATATGAACATAAAAACTTGATAACGGAGTTCGTCCCTCGTGGACTACATCTTCGGGTCTTTCTCTCAAATGGGTAGGCCTTTTTATTAACTTAGCAAAAGAATTTGGAAAAATACATAAGTATACCTCATTCTAGAATTAAGCTGCAGAAGCTTTACTCAAATAAAAAAACAGACATCACCATTGAATTTGTGGCATCGAATTACCCAAAAATGACTATCTCTGTGCCTCAATCATGCTCTCGCACTCCCAAGCCCATGAGAAATCTCGTCTCGGTTTTCGTTCCTGCAACCTCCAATTAATTCATTGTATTTTGTCTCAAAAAATGTGCTAGGACATACCGTCGAGCGCCCTCCTCCTGTCTATGGGAAAACTCAACATTTAAATTAAATGTTGGGTGGACTAACCAATGGAGTCTGTTTTCCCAATGGTTGGTGGATACTATGTAAGGCGTTTGGATAGGGGGAGGTCCTGGGGTCGAGCCTGCGAGCCTCTCCCTTTGGGATTATAGCTATAACAATATATATGTGGTTTGGAACCACCACCAAGTTTGGATTTGTTGTTTAGATTTGTCAGAATCGGTAGTTTGGACACCATATTTGGTGGGACCTCCGCCAGGTTTGGTGGGCCTCTTTTATTTTTTAAAATTTGGTTTCGAGCCCTCATTGGGCATTTTCCCACTGCCATGTGGCAGCCCATGATTGGGCCACATGGAATCCAACCATTGGTCCACACCATCCACTTGCATAGTCACCCTATCATGTCAACCTGCCACGTCTCGTACAGTCTGCCACGTGGATGTATGGACTGCCACCTGGCACTTCCCCATTGGTCCACATGTTGACCAGAAAATGTCAAAAATGAGTGACACATGACAACCTCTTGTGCTGCCATGTCCCCATACTGACATAAGCATGACATATGTCACCCTCTACATGTGCCATATACACTATACGGACATTGAAGTCATCTTTAATGATGTTGATGTTAGTAGTACGGATGCTGACTCATCCCTGCTGACTGGGCTAGGTTGACCAAGACTTTGACTACGAATATCTTTTGATCCGTAACTCCATTTGACGAGCCATTTACACCGTTGGAAATATTGTGACACACTCTTCGTGATGATGTCAATTTCACTGAGTTTTGAGGACTTTGAATTTTTTCCCTTTCTTTGTCTGCTGAGGGCATTCTGAGCTTCCTAAATTTCTTCTGCGAATTATGAATTGTCCTTAGTCTTCTCTGGATCCTTTTTGGATCATGCCTTCCCACTGAGAGCTTTTTGGACCACCAAAAGCTTTAATCAATCAAAATATAAGTGAGGGAAGAGTTTCATGACCTTGTCCTTTTCAATCCACTTTGCCTTTCTTGGATGTGTGTCCTTTAAGCCCATTAGAAGATAATCAACATCACCCCTTCGTGAAGTCCTTATCCTTCTGTCCAGGATGATATATTCCTTTAACTCATCTAAGTACTCAGGAGAAAACTCATCAGCTGAAGGTATTGAAACCTCCTCACCCTGATCCATGATCATGGGAGGCTCGAAAAGTTTCAAGTTCTCCACATTTACAACTAAGTACATCTGCATATAAGGTGAAAGATCTAGACAAAAAGAATTGGTACCACTTTTCTCCAAAATAGTGAAGGGTCTGTAACGGACGGGCTTGAGTTTCTTGCCTTCACCCTTCAATCTTTCCTTGTTGATGTGAAGCCATACCTGGTCTCCAACCTAGAATTGATGATCAACCCTATGTTTGTCATGCCGAGCTTTATACCGTGCTTGAATTTTCTCCAAATGTTCCCTGACTTCTTGATGTACCTGTTGGATCTTCTAGATGAACTTGCAGGCTTTGTCTTCATTTCTTTCTTCATTCGAATCGACATCTCTCCCATACATCAAGTCCAAAGGAACCTTAGGTAAATACCCAAAACATGTCTCAAAAGGAGAACATTGAGTGGAGGAATGTAAGGCTCGTTTGTAAGCATGTTGTACATAGGGTATTTGTTCATCCCATAACTTGGGATGCTTGTTGCGGCAGCCTCGAAGAAAAAGTACCACTATTCGGTTAACAACCTCTGTTTGTCCGTCGGTCTGTGGATGGAAAGTAGTGCTCCTCTTCAACTTGGTGTCCATCATTCTCCACAAACTTGTCCAAAAATACCCAAGGAATTGAGTATCTCGATCCGAGATAATGGATGTGGGTAATCCAAAGTGAACCCAAACATACTAAAAGAAGAGACTAGCAATCTTCTCAACATTGATCTGCTTTTTACATGGCATTAAGATACACATCTTTTTGAACCTATCCACTACAACATAAAAATAGTCATGACCCCTTTTCGACATTTGTAAACCCCCTACAAAATCCATGGAGATACTTTCCCATGGATGGGATGGAACAAGTAGTGGTGAGTATAGCCCTTAGTTTTCTATTAGTGGGCTTACAAGTAGAACACATCACACACCCCTTTACATATTATTTACAATTGCTTTCATCTAAGGCTAGTAACAAAACCTCTGCAGATGAACCATAGTTTTTCCTATCCCAAAATGCCCAGACACAAGATAAGTGTGAGCTTCTCGTATTACATGGACGTGTTCACTTGTAGGAATACATAGCTTTCCAAGATGGTAGAGTAGTTTTCCTTGTGGACAATAGTTCTCTACCTGTGCACCATGGGTTAGCTTCTCATATACTTCTTTAAAATCTTCATCAATGGCATATTATTCCACATAGATATCATGAGATAAAGAATCATTCTTCAAAATAATAGAAGCAATAATAGGAGGTCTAGAAAGCATATCAACTACCTTGTTACTCGTACCCATTTTGTACTTCATTACCAAATGAAATTGTTGTAGGAAAACCATCCATCTGTAATGTCGAGATTGTTGCAGTTAGGTATGTGCTTGGAGATACTATAAGGGTTGATGATTTATATGTATGATTGTTTCCTTCCCTAACAAGTAGTGCTTCCATTTCTTTACGCTTTGAACTAATGCATACAACTCTTTATCATATGTAGGATAGTTAACAATAGCTTGGTTAGAAGTTTCAGAGTGGTAACAGATAGGCTTACGATATTGCATCAATACTGCACCCATGGCGTACCCGCTGACATTTGTCTCAATCTCGAAGGGTTGTTGAAGATTTGACAGTGCTAATACTGGTGCAGTACTAATATTTTCCTTCAAAGTGTCGAAAGTTTTTTTTTTTATTTCCTCCCCACTTAAAAGTGTTCTTCACACTGGTTAAGGCATGTAAAGGAGATTCTATAAAGGAGAAGTTTGAAATCAATCTCCTCCAATACTGGATTGCACCTAAGAAGCTATGTATTTCGGTTACACTTTTGGGCTTAGACCAATTTACAATTACATCAATCATTGAAGGATCAATTTTCAATTGTCCTCCTCCTACAATATGACCTAAGTACACAAGTTCAATCTTACCAAATTCACATTTGGACAATTTTACATACAACTTTTCCCTTTGCAAAGTATCCAATACTTGCTTTACATCCCTTACATGTTCATCCCAAGTCTCGTTAAATATAAGAATGTCGTCTAAATATACAATCACAAAATCATCTAGAAATGGCTTGAATACATCATTCATCACACACATGAAAGTTGTCGGATCATTACAAAGCCTAAACAACATAAATAACCACTCAAACAAACCCTGTTTGGTTTTAAAGGCAATCTTCCATGCATCATGTTCTGCAACACTAATATGATCGTATCCACTGCGAAAGTCCAACTTAGTGAAATAAACTACATTCTTTAATTTATCAAGTAAATCATATATATGAGGAAGAGGGTATCGATTTTTCACCATGATTTTATTTAAGGCCCAGTAATCGACACACATTCGCCATGTGCCATCCTTCTTTGGCACCATCATGATCGAAGAACCACAAGGAGATGAGCTAGGCTTGATGACCCCTTTATCTAATAATCCTTGTCCCTGTTTCTTGATCTTTGTCATCTCTACAAATAACATCCTGTACATGCCCACATTAGGAAGAGGAGAATCTTGTTGAATATGTATTTCATATTGGATTTCCCTCTTAGGAGGTAATCCATCTGGTTCCTACAAAATATCATCATACTTAGAAACAATATCAATTAATTCTTTCTTATGAGAAGGATCACATCCTTAGAAAGCGTCGGATGTTCCGACATCTTTCTCCCTTACGACCATGAGTACATATCTCTTATTAGTGTTTATGAGTCTCTTCATTTGTCTGGCACTAACAAGTGTTGTGTTTACCCTCATGTTGTGGGATCTAAAAATATATTCCACTCCCCCCTTAGTAAGGTGATATTGTTTCTCATGACGAAAGAAGTCTGCTTTTCTATCAAAAATATAAGGACTCCTCGGCACTATGACACATATATCAAGTGATACAATATCCAAATCTACTTCATCAATCAACTTTGAAGAAACAACAAATATGACCCTACATTTCTAGGTGACATTAATTTTTTCTTTATCACATACCCAACCAAGAGGATAAGGCTTTGGATGTGGTTTACTTTCAAGACCCATATTTTTGACAAGTGCTTCAGATATCAAGTTTACTTGGTAACACAAATCAAACAATGTATCTATCTTAGTGTGTTTAGATACAAATCTTATATGAAATAATGCATTCATCTTTCTTTCATCATCATGAGATTCATTATTGGAATTTGAACTAGCATGAAGGGAATATTTACCTTGTACTCCAACCATTGTGATCTTTCCTTCGTCTCCTGAATCGGAACCAATATCTTGTTGCACTGTAGCAACGGTCTTTGTCTTCCCCTTTCCACCAAACTGTTTCGGTCTCTTCTTTGGATGTAGTTTTCAATAATGTTCATCATCATGACCATTTCTTGCAATGAGTGCAAGATGGTTTTCTTGCTTCTCTCTTTATAGTGGCGGTCTTTTGGTCCTTCCTTTTAAAATTCTTAAACTGCTTATGTGGGATATTGGAAGGTTTCTTTGTGGGATCTTCTTGAACATGCTTTCCCCTATTCTCAAGGTGAGTGGCTTGCACACAAACTTCTTCAAGATTGGTGGGGTTAAACAATAGCAAAGTATGATGAATATAATTGTGAAGTGCGCCAATATACTTCATTAAAGTTTCATAAGAATGCAAAGGAATGTTTAATGCAAGAGCTTTCTATTGAGAGGTCCTAAATCCATTTAAATTAGTAGTAGGAACCAAACCCACCACCGAAGCCCAATTAGACTATGCAGCGTTTAATGGTGGAATGGTTCTCCAGATCTTGCGATCTAGCCAATTAATCGATGGGATTTATGTAGTGATTGACAAGATGTTTTCTTGTGAAATCTCCTCCTTCAGTTCAAATGTTCTCTTCTTGTATTTGCTCTTATAGGTGGGACTGATACAATATAAAAGATGGTATAAACCAACTGGTTAAAAAAGTGGGAAAGCTTAACTACTGGAGAAGGCTGAGCTTGGGATAACCCACGTGCTCAAACATGCAGACAATGATTCTTACACCTACAACAATCCTAGTAATAATACATTAACCCGTTGGTGTTCAAATTATTGACTGAGATAAGATTATCAGAAGAAAACATACATGTAATGAATAATGGTAAGAAAAATAGTTTCCTTAGCTTTAATCATCAATCACATATTAACACAACAAATTAATTTTCATCATTAAAGACAAGAACTATAAAAATATTGAATCAGATAACTTATCAATAGATTCAGAGGCTCTTACTCGTTACAACATCCATTCATGAGATAAAATTAGAAATAATTCTTCTTTAGATCCAATCACACACGCTTTTGATTAAAAAAAAAACTCAAACTTGTCTTTGGTCCTAAAAAGGACTTCTTAGTTAAGATAGCTCTGAAATAGTTCTTTACAAATCTAAAAATGAGGGTCTTTTCCAAAACCATCGACCTTCAAAACATTCAAAGACCCCCTATTTAAAAAAGTTGCATAGGCTCTCGCCCTTAGGGGAATGAGACCTAATTTTAGGTAATTGTTCGTAAAAAAAATTATTAACTTGACTATGACACTGAAATTAATCAACAAGAGTGGTTCTTATCACATACAAAAGACACCTTTTGTATCTAATCTAAGAAAATGCTGGAATTAATCAATTAAAAACCACTATTGTCTCTGAGACAGAACTGATGCATGAGTTGGGGGAACTGAATCGACAGAAAATAGGCCTTGGAGTGACATATAGAGCTCGATGTTGAGTAATGGCATGCCTGCGAGATGTTGGAGGCCACTGGAGACAAATGGTTTCATGAGCAGAGTCTGCTGAAGTGTTCTGGAACCAATCTGCGTCGACCTGTGACTGAGACTTAACTGTGTGTCTGTGTCTGAGCTTTCGGAAGCTAAGCGCACTCTATCTCGACTGTAACTGACCCTTCTCCCCACTTTCACTGTGATGACCTGGTCGTGAACAGGAAGGCATGGAGGCGAGCATCCAATAGGAAAACAAGATCAGTGGAGGTGATAGGTGATATGGGGAGTAGTCGGGGGGAAAACATGTGGCGAAAGCTAAGTGGTAGCGGGAGTGTGAGTGGAGGTGACATGGTGACTTGATGTCATATAAGCACGTGATTGCGGAAGTTTTCGAGGGTGGTTTGGGTCCACATCGCCTTTGGGCCTGCAATCCCCCACAAACTATCGTGTACCCTTCCAACAATACCATGGTTCCAATTGCGGGACCGCATTGGAAATTTAATGTTCGAGCAGTTTACATCCCTACAATGCAGTGTGGTTGTCGATCGTGTCGCAATCTATGATCTGGGTGATATTCCTTCCTTACCTACTGCAAGGATCAATATGATGGTTGATTTGAGATCAACGGTCCGCAATTACTTTGGGAGTTTGGGCTTTGGGCCTTTTTAGTGAAAAGTTCTTACTGTCCTTCAGAGTGTCATATTTTCGAAGTGAGAGATCTTCCTCCATGTGGCCTCTGGCTTTGGATGGTCCAGATTCACTTCGGGAGTTCGAGCTTCAAGATTTTTCATCTCCTTGCTTGCGCAATCCTCTGAAGTGTCGTATATTCGAAGTGGGGGATCTGTCGCCATGTGTCCTCTTTGATGGATGGTATAGATTCACTTCGGGACTTTGGGTGTTCGACTCTTCGAGATTTTATGCATGTTGTGCTTGGAAATATCCCACAGTGGTATGAGCTGCGAAGTGACGTGGTGGCCTGATGTCATATGATGTCACGGTTTTTGATGTGTCATGGAAAGAAGGATGGCATGTGTCACGTGGAAATGGACGAATGACAAAACCAAATGACCTGGAATGAGTGCCACGTATCATGACTGATGAGTTCCATGTGCTCTGGCACTTTGGGCTTCACGAGTTTTGGACTATGAGGCATGAAGTTCTCTCAAAGTAGTACGGGCCCGAAGTGATGTGGAAGTCTCTCGTTATTTCGGGACTTTGGAAATTCATAACTTCAGGTAATTCTTGCTCTAGTGCTTCACAAATCTCTCGGAGTGCTAAGTCTCTGAAGTGAAGGATATGCCTCCATGTGTCCTCGTTGATGGATGGTCCAGATTCACTTCGGGACTTCGGGAGTTTATGAATGTTGTGCTTGGAAATCTTCCAGAGTGGTACATCTCTGAATCTGACGTGGCAGGCTCTTGGGAATTCAGCTCTTCGACTCTTCGGTTGTTCGGGACTTCATGGGTCTGCTCTTGATGTTAAACCCCGTGCGATTTAGACACGTCGAATGCACGAAAATCATCGATCTGATTGGCTTGATGGATCTCCATCGTCAAAATTCAACATGTTTGTTCCCACAATATGAGCCCAAAATTGACCGCTCTGAATTGTTGTGTTTGTCCACGGGTGTTTCCTGTGCATACAAAAAGGCTTGATCAACCTGATGTGAGCTCAATCAATAGAAAACATGATGACAAGCATTCCGAACCAAATATGACATGTGATTATCCTTCAAGAAACAATAGAAATAGAAATGTGCAAAGACTCAAACGAGTAAGAAATGAATAAGAACCAAGTCACTCAGTAATGGGAAACTGACTCAAGTGGTACCCAAAAAAGAAAAAAATTGACAGAGGATTTTTAGGGTGTGTTGATTGCTCAACAAATGGTGACTTACTGGGTGAAAGAAGAATCTATGTTCCTACCTCAGGCTCAACTGACGCAAAAGTTGCTTAAGAACTTAACTGGTTTTTTATCAGAGCCTCTTTTATCCTTCCATTTGAAATTCCCCAGTTGATGCATCTGGGCCTGCTTGTGGGGTTTTCAACCTTTATTCCACCTTCATTTCATGTAACCCTGACTAACACCCCTTTTGACAAGAGTCGAGTAAAGCATTCACTGGCCCCAGGCCCTTTAGTTATCCTTATTCACTTGTTATGGTGTTGCTCCGCTCCCAGTGAGAATCCATAGACCTGACAGAGTCACCCCGACATCACAGACCTTGCTCCGCTACCAACGAGTGTCCATATCCTCGACATATTTATCTGCATAACCTCTCCTACTATGCACTCATTTGATATGGTTGATTTTATTTCTGCAGAATTCCCTGAGCGAGTGGGAGAGGAGGACGTTTGTTATTTTCAAAATGAGATGGTTAAGGTGAATTTTTGCTAGCTATGTCTTTGAGGTACACGCGGTCCTTTCCAACTTATCACCTTTCCCTTAAGGTTTTACCAGACCACCAAGCAGACACTTTGTCATTTTCCCAAGGTTGTTCATCTGCAGGTTAGATAGAAAACCCTTCAAAACAACCGCAGGTCTCCCACCGCTTCTTGTGTTGTATGTGAGCGATGAGTCAGGAATAGAGTTTGTCATATCGCATGAATTGAGGTCAACCACCATCTTGATAAACACGATCTTCAAGAGCGCATAAGTATTATAGAAATAAACAAAACAAAAAAAATGCATTCCGCAATCGACCTACCCTACAACAAAACATCGTGAAAACACACATTTTTTTTTTAATTTTTTTGATGAAAATATTGTTTTAGGGCTTGGCCATTCATCGGGACGGTGTCAGGTTCCCTCCTCTGATTCTGCAACCGATGCATGCCTACCCCAATTTTCATGGCCACCTAAAAAGGTTCGAGCCATAGATTCTGAAACTTAGAATGTTTTCCTTTCGGCTCATTTGCTCTGTCCCATTTTAGGACTAAGTCTCCTACTTCAAAATTCTTCTCTTTGGACTTATGCATATCAAACCACCTTTTAACTATCTGTTGATGAGCTATGAATTTTGATTTTTCTTTCTCCCTTTTTTCTTCCAACATGAGAAGGGTATCAATTCTTTGTTGTATAACTGATGAGGGTTGTCATGTAGAATCCTAAGCAAGTTGAAGAGATGGAAGATACAGCCCATTCAGGAGAATGTCTTCATGTCTGTATACCAGGAAGTATGGGGAATTTCATATAGCTTCCTTGGGTGTTACTATATCAGCCCATAAAGCGTTATGGAGCAAAATGTGTCAATTCCTCTGATTGTCTGCAATTGTTTTCTTTAATATCATTACTAGGTTCTTATTGGTTGATTATGACACTTCGCTCCATTGTGGATAGTAGTTTGTAGAGTATCTGATTATGATTCCTTTATCTAGAGAAAACTCTGTTAATAGGGTAGAATAAAAGTAAGCGGCATTATAAAAAACAAGGACGGAAGGCACACCGAACCTTGTGATCGGTTCTTGTTCTATGAATTTGATCACCACCTTTTCGTTTACATGAGTCAGAGGGATGGCCTCTACCCATTTCGTGAAATAGTCTGTGGAAATCAGTATGTATCTATGTTGTTTTGAGGAACTCGGTGTAATTTCTCCTATAATATCTAACCCCCATTGCTCGAATGGTCTGGAAATGACCACAGGTTGAAGTGGGACAACTTCTCTCTTTTCCCTCCCCGCGCTTATTTGACAAGTTTTACAGTTTCTAGGGTACGTGTGAGCGTCCCTGAATAGAGTAGGCCAATAATAACCAACTTTCAATATTTTATGAGTAGTGTTGTTTCTTGGGAAATGTCCATCTACATAACCATCATGAAGCTCCTTCAAAACTTTGTTTGCATCTTCACGTTCGAGACATATTAAAGTACCCCATCATAATTAACATGGAAGAGCACCGAATCTATGAGGCGATATTGTGTTGATTTTAACCTAAGGGCTCTCCTTTCCCTAGGATTTAGGTTTTCTGGGCAAGTTCCATGATGCAGGAGATAAGTCAGTTTCTCATACCAAGACTCCTACCATGGGGAGACGTATGAAGCTTCACCACACCACAATGTTAATTCATTCTCCCATCTGGGGTCTTCATTTACTTGGTCCTGGGCTTCAGCTACCAGTTTGCATAACCCTTGTCCCTTAACCAGTTTAGCAGGTTTTATATCTAGATCAAATTCTTGGGCTACTTCCATCCAATTTCCTCTTATTTCCCCCATTTCTTGTTGAGTGAATAGGGATCGGACCACAAGGTGGGGCACGATGACTTTGGTATGGTTCTTCAGGATGTAAGATCTGAAGTGTTTCACTGCCTTGTATACTGCATAACCCTGCTTGTCTATAGTAGGATAATTTAGTTTGGCCCCTTGGATATTAGTGATCATGAATGATATTGAGGCCTCATTGTTGTCATCATCCTTCTGAGTCAATACCGCAACTAACGATTGGTCAGAGCCGAAATTATAAAGGAATAAATCTTTGCTAAAATTAGGACTTCGCAATACTGGGGCTTGAGATATCGCAATCTTAATATTGTTGAAATCCCTTTTCCATTCATCATCCCACTTAAATTCAACATATTTGTGGATCATTTTTTGTAAGGGTTTGATAGTTTCAGCGAAATCTGGGGTGAATTTCTTCACAAAATTGATTTTCCCGAAGAAAGATTGCATAGCCTTTTTGTTGTGGGGTAATGGAAGCTGAGATATAGCCCTAATCTGTTCTGTGTCTATGCGAATGACTTCTTGAGATATAATATGGCCTAACAACTTACCTTCCTCGACACCAAAAATAATTTTCTTAGGATTTAAGGATATACCGTATTTCCTACACCTTTCGAATCTGGGTTAAATGTTGGATGTGATCTTCTCTGTTCTTTGAATACACAGTCACGTCGTCCAAATAGACTACTACACACTTGTTGATTAGTCCATGAAATTTTACATCCATGGCCCTTTGGAAAGTCACCCCTGCATTAATTAACCCAAATGGCATGCGTTTATAAGTGAAGGTTCCCCACTTGTTTCGGAAGGTAGTCTTCAAACGATCTTCCTTTGAAACTAGAACTTTGTTGTAACCTAAAAAACCGTCCAGCATGGAGAAAATCTCTGAGCCAGACACGGTCTGCAAGAATTGCTCCATTGGTGGGACTGGGTAGTTGTCCTTTTCTGAAGCTCTGTTGAGGTTCCTGAAATCTATACATAGGTGGATCTCCCCAGACTTTTTTCTCACAGGAACCAAATTTGCTACCCATGCAGAGTGTCTAACCTGGAAGATAATCTTATAATCTAGTAATATTTTTAACTCCTGACACATGAGAGGCTCCAAGGATGGTTGGTACTTCCGGAGCTTCTGTTGGAAGGGTTTCACATTAGGCTTTAATGGGATAGCGTGTTGAATGATACGAGTATCATAAGTTTTCAGATCTCGGTAGGACCATGCAAAGACATCTTGATATTGTCTGAAAAGTTTGAGAAATGCCTTCCTTTCCTCTTTAGATATTGTCTTGTTGAGATTTATGTTCCTGGGGTTTTTCGAGGTTCCTAAATTTATGGTTTCATGCATGGGATAGGAACTCCCCGTCTTCGTGCTCATTTACCCTTTGAATATTTCCCTTAAGTAAAAAGATTTTCCAAATTGGCTACCCCTTTGGATATCATGTGAGACCTTGGTTTGTCAGTTGGTTCACCTGTATGAGGATCGGCTTCAGCTAATTTCTCCTGGAATACTTCATTGTCAATAGCCAAGTCTTTAAAATTATCCTGATTGGTCAAAATTTTTATGATCTATTCATCTCCTTCAAAGACCTTCCAATTAGAAAAATTACTGGGCATTGATGGTTTGTAGAGTAGCTCCACAGTGAATCAGGAGGCTTCATAGTCTTCTAGAGGTGATAGCCTTGAGGCAGTGGTGGCCAGAGAATTAGCAATAGTGTTCTTTGTTCTGGGGATCGTTGTAATGTTGAAGGCTTCAAAATGTTCTATTAGTCTTTGCACTTCATGTTAGTAATTCCTCAAGTGGGGAGAGTTGCAATGTATAGTGTTCCTTACTTGTCTAACAATGATTTCAGAATCTACAAAAATTTGCAATTCTTTAATGTTTAAGTCTATGGCTTTCTTCAGCCCTTGTACTAGAGCTTCATACTCGACGGTGTTGTTTATGCATTCAAATTCTAGTCTACAGGACAGGAAACTTCATTTACCTTTTGGGTCAATGAGGAGGCAACCTGCCCTTGAGCCTTCTTACGATTTAGATCCATCAAAGTATAAGGTCCACATTTGTGAACAACAACCGTCAACTTTCCTTTTTATACCACTTTACTCCCTTCCTCCTATCTGTTCCGTGATTTCTAACATCGGTTCCTAACATAAGAGGGTTCCCCCCACCGTCGATAGAAAATTTTCTTGAAAACGTATTTCGGAGTTTTGAGTAAGAGGGATATCAGATGAGAGGGCGAAGAAATTCCTGAAATCGGAGTCACGGGAATAATTACCTAGCACGGGACAATCTATCGATGAGGGCTCGTTAAGAGTTTCCAGGTCAGTGACCGTGTGTTTTAGATATCTTTCCCTGTCGATTATGATCATATTTGTGTATCCCTTTAATGGTAGCCAAAGGTGAGCCCAGCCTGTACTAAAGTATACATTTAACTTCTCAGACCAATCTCGACTCAGTAGCAATCCATGAGATTATGGGATATCTACTACAAGGATGTCAATTACTTGAACAAATTTGGGGTGAGTCGCCATTCTGATCATTACATATTTGAGTTCTCCCATAACCTTTACCTAGGTTTTGTCTAGTTGTACCACATGTTTGTCACTTTTGAGAGGGATTGAGTTTAATTTTTTGCAAACAAACAATGGCATAACATTGGAGGATGCTCCTGAGTCAACCAAACAATTATGGAGGTTTTAGTTGAAAACTTCAAATGTCAAAAGGAACGGTGGGACAAAAGGCTTTCCCTTCTTATCTTTAGAGAAGGAGTTCACAATTGGTTTATTTCATAGATCTGTGGGAGTTGGATTTTCTCCTTGGTTCGTGCCTATTGTAGTATTTTCTATTGATTTCAATGTTTGTAACATAAAGTCCTTTTGCTGAGGGATTCTACACATATCCATGACCGATATATTTGCCTTCAACTTTTTCAAATCTTCTACTATGTTGTAGTCTAGCTTGGGAGATTCTCGTGTATGGGTGTTTATAGGGTTTCTTCGGAGGAAAAAAGGGGCTTTTGGGTGGTCAGGAGCTGGTTTTCCTCCCGAACTTTGGGTCATGGTGAGGTCATTTGAGACAGGTTGACCCTTACTTCGTGTTTGCACAGCCAAGAATTTCGCAGGTGGTTCTTGATCCTCAAATAGGTCATCGAAATGCATTGGTAGGTCAGGGTCCCATATCAACATGCTTTTTTTCTTCTGGTGGATCAACTTCTTCCTAATCAACAATATTCATAACTGAGTCATTTGATTGTTCGGTTAGGGAAACCTCATCTAGAAATCGGTTGGCCATCAAATTCATGGCATGCACCCATTGTGGGAAGTCTCTTTCAGAGTGCTTCTCTTGGTGATAGGTATAGAAAGAGTCAGATGCTACTTTTCCCAGATTGATGTTCAAGTTGGATGGGGGGGTTCAATTGCTTTGAAAGGTGGATTTATTTTAAAAAAGGATTTATAGGGCCCATGGCCTTGGTTTCCTTCCCATGCACTTCTTTTCATGTCTATGATCTCATTTGACAACTTCTTAACCATGCGTTGTAGGTCTTCTATGTCTCTGATTCCCTTTTTGGGACCTTGATCTATTTGTTTCCCTGGGGGTCGAGTCAACATGAGTCCTCTCCTGGGAGGAGGTTGAACTTCTTTCTTAACTAATGAGACCTGGCCTTCTTTACATCCCTTCATTTGGAACTCTATTGTTTTGGTGTCTTCAAAGCTCTCGGCTAAGGTTGTTTTAGCAACCCTCTTCAAAAACATGGAAATAGACGTTGGGAGAGCAATAGAATATACTTAGATTTGCAACTCCTGAGTGGGTTTAGCTTCGGGTTGAAATTTGTTTAGGATAGTGGTGAAACATTGATTAAAGTTTGTAACCTTCTCCTTTGAACTCATGGTGGCGACGAAGAACTCGACCATCAAGGCTCCTGTAGTGGTTTCTTCTACAAATTTATCTAAAAAATCCTTTTGAAATTCTGTCTAACTGGTTATGGATCCTACAGGTAAGTTAAAATACCATGTGGAGGATGAATTATCAAAAATGTAGGGGAAAATTCTGCATACTATGTCTTCATGTTGAACATTCATCAGTCTAATAGCTAGTATGAATTTTTTGATATGGTCTTCATGCAATCCTGAGGTTTCAGGGTCAAATTTAAGGAGTAACTTCTCTGGATGTCGGGGAAGGTTATGTACTCGTTTAGGGATAGCCAAAGCGTCTCTGGCCAACCAAGGTTCATTATTCTAAGGTGGGTTTCCCCTTTATTTATTATGATCATTGTTATCTTCCATGTCGTCCGATTATGAAACTGAGTGTTCAGAGCTAAACCCTTCCTCATCGGAAAAATCATCAGGCTCGGAGCAGTTGTAGGCTATTGTTTCAGGGATTAGATTAAGAGGATGTTTGATTTCGGTGAGGGTGAAATCTATCAGGTCTTCTACTGTGTGCACAAAAACCTAGTCAGGGGTATCGACCATTGGTCTGCTTACTTGTTTTCTACGAAGAAGTAACAGAGCTAAAGGCAACGCTCTAATCTGTCGGGCGTAAGCTCTTTTGATCCTTCTGAATTGGTTCAACTCCTCGTGAGGAAGAGCGTAAGGTATCCCAGGGAATATATGTCCTTCCTCTTGTTGGGGTGAGTTACTCATTTCAGGAGTACTTAGTGTGTGTGGGTTGTCTTGAGAACGACTAACCATGCATGTGGGTTGTTTTGAATCTACAGGTTGCGTGAAATATTCTGTCAAAAATATTTTCAACCATTCATTCTTTATGCCCTCCTTCTAGCGCCAATTCTGTTGAGGGGTCCTAAATCCCTTTAACTCAATACTAGGAAACAAACCTTCCACCGAGGTCCAATTAGAATCTACAACGTTTAATGGTGGAATGGTTCTCCAAATCTTGCGATCCAGCCAATTAATCGATGGGCTTTACGTAGTGATTGACAAGATGTTTTCTTGTGAAAGATCCTCCTTCAGTTCGAACGTTCTCTTTTTGTATTTTCTCTTATAGGTGGGACCGATACAAGATAAAAGATGGTATAAATCAACTGGGTAACAAAGTGGGAAAACTTAACTACTAGAGAAGGTTGAGCTTGGGATAACCCACGTGCTCAAACATGCAGACAATGTTTCTTACACCTACAACAAGCCTAGTACTAATACATTAACCTATTGTTGTTCCAATTATTGACTGAGATAAGATTATCAGAAGAAAAAATACATGTAATGAACGATGGTAATAAAAATAGTTTCCTTAGCTTTAATCATCAATCACATATTAACACAACGATTTACTTTTCATCATTAAAGACAAGAACTATGAAAATATTGAATTAGATAAATTATCAACAGATTCAGAGGCTCTTACTCGTTACAACATCCATTCATGAGATAAAATTAAAAATAATTCTTCTTTAGATCCAATCACACACGCTTTTGATAAAAAAAAAAAAAAACGCAAACTTGTCTCTGGTCCTAAAAAGGACTTCTCAGTTAAGGTAGCTCTGAAATAGTTCTTTACAAATAAAAAATGAGGGTCTTTGACAAAACCATCGACCTTCAAAACATTCAAAGACCCCCTATTTAAGAGAGTTGCAGAGGTTCTCATCCTTAGGGGACTGAGACCTAATTTTAGGTAACTGTTTGTAAAATAAATTATTAACTTGACGATGACATTGGACTTAATCATCAAGAGTGGTTCTTATCACACACACAAGACTACTCTTGTATCTAATATAAGAAAATGCTGGAATTAATCAATTAAAAACCACTTTTTTCTCTGAGACAGAATTGATGCATGCGCTAAAGGAACTAAATCGGTAGATAATAGGCCTTGGAGTGACAGAATAGAGCTCTCTGTTGAGTAATGGCATTCCTGCGAGTTGTTGGAGGCCACTGCAGACAACTGGTTGCATGAGCATAGTTTGCTGAAGTGTTCTGGAACCAATATGCATCGACCTGTGACTGAGACTTAACTTTATGTCTGTGTCTGAGCTTTTGGAAGCTAAGCGCACTCCATCTCGACTTTAACTGACCCTTCTCCCCGCTTTCACCATGATGACCTAGTCGTGAACAAGAAGATGTCGAGGCGAGCGTCCAATGGGAAAACATGATGCATGGAGGTGATAGGTGATATGGGGAGTAGTCGGTGGGGAACAGGTAGCGAAAGTTGAGCAGTAGCGGGAGTGTGAGTGGAGGTGATGTGGTGACCTGATGTCATATAAGCACATGATTGTGGAAGTTGTCGAGGGTGGTTTGGGTCCACATCGCCTTTGGGCCTGCAATCCACCACAAGTTGTTGCGTACCCTTCCAATAATACCATGGTTCCAATTGTGGGACCGCTTTCGAAAGGTAACGTTCGAGCAGTTTACATCCCTGCAATGGAGTGTGGTCATTGATCGTGTCGCAATCTGTGATCCGGGTGATATTCCTTCCTTACCTGTTGCAAGGATGAATGGTGTTGGTTGATTTGAGATCAAAGATCTGCAATTACTTTGGGAGTTCGGGCTTCAGGCCTTTTTAACGCAAAGTTCTTACCATCCTCCGGACTGTCGTATTTCTGAAGTGAGATATCTTACTGCACGTGGCCTCTGGCTCTGGATGCTCCAAATTCATTTTGGGAGTTTTCATCTCTTTGCTCGTGCAATCCTTTGAAGTGGCGTATATCCAAAGTGGGGAATCTGTCACTGCGTGTCCTCGTTGATGGATGGTCCAAATTCACTTCGGGACTTCGGGTGTATAGGCCCTTCAGGAGTTTATGAATGTTGTGCTAAAAAATATCTCAAAGTGGTATGGGCTGTGAAGTGACGTGGTGGCCTAATGTCATATGATGTCATGACTTCTAATGTGTCATGAAAAGAAGGATGGCACATATCACGTGGAAATGGGTGAATGACACAACCAAATGACCTAGAATGAGTGCCACGTGTCCTGACTGATGAGAGTGGCACATGTCATGACTGACAAGTTCCACGTGTCATCTCTGATGAGTTTCACGTGCTTCGACACTTCGAGCTTCGGGAGTTTTGGACTGTGAGGCATGAAGTTCTCCCGAAGTAGTACGGGCCCGAAGTGACATGGCAGTCTCTCGTTACTTCGGGACTTCGACAGTTTGAAACTTCAGGTAATTCTTGCTCTAGTGCTTTGCAAATCTCCCAGAGTGTTAAGTCTCCGAAGTGAATGATCTGCCTCCATGTGTCCTCATTGATGGCTGGTCTAGATTCACTTCAGGACTTCGGGTGTTCAGCTCTTCGGGATTTTATGAATGTTGTGCTCAAAAATCTCCCAGACTGGTACAGGTTGTGAAGTGACATGGTGGCCTGATGTCATATGATTTCACGGCTACTGATGTGTCATGCAAAGAAGGATGGAACATGTCACATGGAAATGGACGAATGACATGACCAAATGATCTGTGATGAGTGCCACGTGTCATGACCGATGAGTGCCATGTGCTCTGGCACTTCAGGCTTCAAGATTTTTGGACTGTGAGGCATGAAGTTCTCTCGAAGTAGTAGGGGCCAGAACTGACGTGGCAGTATCTCGTTACTTTGGGACTTCGACAGTTTGGAACTTCGGGTAATTCTTGCTCTAGTGATTTGCAAATCTTCGAGAGTGTTAAGTCTCTGAAGTGAATGATATGCCTCCACATGTCCTCATTGATGGATGGTCTCGATTCACTTCGGGACATCGAGAGTTTATGAATGTTGTGCTTGGAAATATCCCGGAGTGGTATGTCTCTGAATCTGACGTGGCAGGATCTCGAGACTTCGGGACTTCAACTCTTCGGCTCTTCGGTTTTATGGAACTTTGTGGGTCTTCTCTTGATGTTAAACCCTGCGTGATTTCGACACATCGAATGCATGAAAACCGTCGATCTGATTGGCCTGATGGATCTCCACCATTGAAATTCAACCTATCTGTTCCCACAATCCGAGCCTGAAATTGACTGCTCTGGATTGTTGCGTTTGTCCACGGGCATTTCCTGTCCATACAAAAAGGCTTGGTCGACCTGTTGTGAGCTCAATCAATGGAAAACATGATGACAAGCATTCTGAAGAAAATACGACATGTAATTATCCTTCAAGAAACAATAGAAACAAAAATTCGCAAAGACTCAATCAAGCAAGAAACAAATAAGAACCAAGTCACTTAGTAATGGGAAACTAACTCAAATGGTACCCAAAAAAGAAAAAAAAATGACAGAGGCTTTTTAGGGTGTGTTGAGTGCTCAACACTTTCTTCCTAAATTCTTCCATGAAAATTTGTACAGTTTGACCTTTACTTTGTCTTAAAGTTTTCCATTCCATCATTGCTTTATATAAATAACCCAATGGATAAAATTGCTTCCTTATCACTAATTAAATTCTGAACACGGGGAAAGAAGATTACCACACTTACTTATGTCTTGAAGTTTTCTCTCCCACCATACGAGAGCGGTTCCTTCCAACCGAAGAGAAGACAATTGCACTTTAACTTCCTCTTCATCAATCTGTTGAACACGACAATATACTTCAACCTATCGTATCCAATTATCTAGATTTTTCAGGATTGGCATCTCCATTAAACATAGGTAAAGCAAATTTTACATCAAGCTTTAATAATGGTTTCGTAAAAGAAGCTTTATGGCTAGAATCATGAGAATGATGAGAATGATGAGAGGAAGAAGAGATAGAACTTGATGGTGAAGATGGAGGCTCAAGAGGGTCTCCTCCAGCCCCTTGATTTACTAAAGCATTATCATCTGCTTGTGCTTCCTTTTTCTTCCATTTCTTCTTCATCCTCTTCTCGTAGTCTCCATACATTCTCTCGACCATTTATGACATGCGATAGAAGACCATATGGAAGTTTTTCTCCTGTTCATCACACTTGTCCTCTTCTTCCATTTTATTCCTTCGGGATGCACGACCAACTTCAGGATTGAAAGTCTTAATAGTTTCTTCACCCTGCTTGCACTTGGCCTAGTAATCATTCACACTCAACAATTCAAGTCAAAGATGATTGCACTGATACCAACATGATCCATGATCTTTTCATCGAAGTGACTTATAAAGAATTGTATTAAATGATCATAAATTAAAGTGCACCACAAAGAAGGAAAAGCTCAATAATGAAGAGACATAAGCATCAAATCTGAACAGAAAAACTTGATAACGGAGTTCGTCCCTGGTGGAATATGTCTCTGGGTCCTGCTCTCAAATGGGTAGGCCTTTTTATTAACTCAACAAAAGAATTTGGAAAAATACATAAGTATACCTCACTATGGAATTAAGCTACAAAATCTTTGCTCAGATCAGAAAACAAACAGCACCATTGAATTCATGGCATTAAATTACCTAAAAATGATTGTCTCCATGCCTCAATCCGACTCTGGCACTCCCAGACCCATGAGAAATTTTGTCTCGGTTTTTGTGCCTGCAACCTGCAATTAATTCATTGTACTTTGTCTCAAAAAACATGCCCAACCATACCGTCGAGCGCTCTCCTCCCGTCCATGTGAAAACTCATCATTTAAATTAAATGTTGGGCGGACTAACCAACGGAGTCCGTTGGCCCAATGATTGGTGGATATTATGTAAGGAGTTTGGATAGGGGGAGGTCCCAAGGTCGAGCCCGCGGACTTCCCCTTTTGGGCTTATAGTTATAACAATATATATGTGGTTTGGAACCACCACCGAGTTTGGAGTTTTTGTTTAGATTTGTCGGAATTGGAAGTTTGGCCACCAGATTTGACGGGACCTCTGTTATATTTGGTGGGTCTTTTTTATTTTTGAAAATTCGGTTTCGGGCCCTCATTGGGAATTTACCCACTACCACGTGGAATCCCATGACTGGGCCACATGGCAGCCAAATATTGGTCCATGCCATCTGATTGCATAGTCACCCTGCCATGTCACTTGCCATGTCAGCCTGTAACATCTCGTACAGTCTGCCAAATGGTCGTATGGACTGCCATGTGGCACTTCCCCATTGGTCCACATGTTGACCAGAAAATGTCGAAAATGAGTGACACATGGAAACCTATGGTGTTTCCACATCACCATGCTGACATCAACATGACACATGTCTCCATCTGTGTGTACCACGTACACTGTATGGATGTTGATGTCATTCGTATTGATGTTGACGTCAATAGTACGGATGTTGAATCATCCCTGCTGACTGGGATAGGTTGACCAAGACTTTGACCATGAATATATTTTGATCCTTAACTTTGTTTGATGAGCCGTTTACATCATTGGAAATATTGTGACGTGCTCTTCGCCATGATCCCAATTTCACTGAAATTTGAGGACTTTGAATTTTTTCTCTTTCTTTGTCTGTCTGCTGAGGCCATTCTAAGCTTCCTGAGTTGCTTCTGCGAATTCTGAGTTGTCCTTAGTCTTCTCTGGATCCTTTTTGGATCACTTTGAGTATTGCATTCATAGCTAGTATCCTTTGGTTCTCTGGGACCAATTCTTCCATCTATGCTAGAAATGTGTCAACTGACCCTATACCATCAAATCTTGGTATATCTCATAACTCCAATCCAATCCAATGCACTTCCTTTGTAATTTGTGGGCATCTCTTGGTTGAAACCTCATATAGATTATTCTTCCATCTTCCCATAGCATCCTATGAATCTATGTCATTGGAGTGTACTCTTATCCAGCTAGTTCACCATCAGATGTGGCGTTGATGTAATCCTCCCCATGCCCTATGATGTTATAGATGTTCTCAATGATAGAACTATGTGCATCCTCATTCATGAGATTATTATATATGTCGCCCTCATTCGGATCCAGTGGCATAATAACATGCAAGGTGTCTATTTCAAAGGACATTTGTGATTTCTTCATATTCAAGATTGTGTTGTTATCAAATTCCCAGTAAATGCCATGGAGAGATGGATAGGGGTTTGAGTCATCCATAATCTCAATCACCTCAAAATTTTCTTTAGTATCAACCTCGTCAATTTTCACTTCCACTTGCTTCAGCTCGCCAATAGGATAGATTCTATATTGGATGGAAACCTTGAGTTCAATGGGCGACCACACCAAATTTGGCTTGCCCATCAAGTCCCAATATTTATTTCGCAATATTTTCACATCAGATCCCAAGTCCAACATGACACCATCCATCTCATAGCTTCCAAGTTTAACTATCATCTTTAACTCTCTTCCCGTGCGCTTATGCTTTCTCACTTGCACACAACCCATTCTGGAAATGGGGCAGAAATAACTATAGTGGTTTATTCTTTCCCCATACATTTTGTTAACATTTCAGTTAATTTCTTTACAACCTCAATATCACATAACATTTTAAGGAAAGAACACAAGGAATCACTTACTTGGTTCTTTGATTCCACCTCACAGTAAGTGTTGCACTATGTTTATTTTTGTATTGTGCATCACAACTCTTCATGCATGTGCTCATCCTCCATTTCATTTTGTTCAACCCATTGTACCTCTTCACATATGTGGACTTATTCTAGCAAACTCTGTGTCACATGTTGTATCTCCTCACACACACAATATTCCTCCAATGATTTTTTTGTTGTGCATTGTAACTCTTCATGCATGCAAGCCTCCTCCAGTGATCTTTGCATTGCAAGTTGTAGCTCTTGGCACACACGAGCTTCCTCTTGTGATCTTTGTGTTGCACATTGTAACTCTTCGCGCGCTCTGTCCTCCTCCAAATCCCTTTGTTTGTGGCGCAAGAATTATTTTTGTTGCATGATGTTGAACTTAGGAGGTTCTTGCACTACTTTCTTGATCTTCCATTCGATGTTCTGGCATGAGATTTCACCTTTTTCTAGGTCCATGTTCTTATGGATTCTTCCTTGGGTTACTACCCGTACATCATCTTCTTTGTTTAGCTCCAAATATCCACGTGGCTCTATAGTCACCATATTGCAATACCCCTTCTTCTCTTCCCATTTTGCCAATAAATTTGGGCACTGATATCTGACATGCTTTGTATTGTGGCAGTACCCACATGGTGCGTGCAGTTTGGTACATAATCGCAACACGTGGCCCACTTCAACACAATTAAAGTAGGTAGGCAATCTTTTTCCACCACCACCATATCCTCTTCCTCTTCCTCATCCATATCCTCTTCTCATACTTCCTTGATATCCTCCTCTATTAACGCCTCCATGGTGTTTAAATATTGTAACTTCGAAGAATATTCTAATTATATTTGATTTATTATCTTATAGATCAAATCCCCTTTTGCGGATTGATCATGTCGGGTCTTGTATAAGATCAAATCCCATTTTGTGGATTGGTCAAACTATATTTGTATGGTGATATTTGTAAAGTCGACCCCTAGTGTTTATAAAGTGGTTTTAACCACTTCTAGAAGAATTCATCCCTACTAAGTGAAGAGACATAACCCTAGCGCCTCCTCAACTAGTATTTATATGTGAGGATGGTGCCTCACTTGAACACACACACTCTCACTCATCTAGTGTGCATATATTGAAGGCACTTGCAGTTGCAGGAGGAATAAGAAGAGAGGCACATGCTCAGTCTTGGTTTATTCTTGGTGTTTTGGTCTTAGTCTTTGCATTGTATTGGCAATCTGTTATTGAGGAAGTTTTTGTTGGGTTTTCTCCCCCATGAGGGTTTTCGAGGATAAAATGTTGTGTACCTTCTAATTGTGTTTCTTTCAGTGATCCTCTTTATGTTGTTGTTTTGGAAATGCATTGAATGCTCATGTAATTTGGAAATAACCTAATAACAACAGTAAAAAATTAACATGGAATCAGAGCTTGACTGAATAGATCATCTTTCACCGGGTATCTAAAAACTTCACTCTTGTCGTATAAAAAAATTAGGGCTTTTTACGAAGAGGAATTTTTTTCCAAAAACTATCTTGGGAAGTATGCCCTACCCTAGCGCATCTTTTGGTAGCTTGAGCGAA
>ML856807.1:0-14418 GCA_009831015.1 Picea engelmannii | reverse complement strand
TGTACTATGGTACCTTGGGAGTCATTGACATCAATGGTGATTTACCTCGCACTTGTTAATGGTTACATCAATGACCGGTAATCAAGTGGTTTCTACCATGTTCGACTTCAACACATGTAATCACATGGTTAGATTCATACTTTAGGGGACGAGATTGAAGACCCTGGATATTATCTTTGTAATCTAGGTTGTAATGGAGTATGTATAATTGGTGACACATAGATCCACTCTGTATGTTTCGTGTCTATGTCGTCTTGATTTGAAATCTCTCGCATAGATCCACAATGTATTCAGGTGGCTATGCTATATTTTGACAGCATGGATCCACATTGTATGATTGGTGGCCATGACCCATGTCTACAATGTCATCAGTCTATGATCTGAGTATGGGAATGTTTACCTCAAAATTGATATATATGATACTCTACAGATGCTTGATTGTTCGCAGGTTTCCGATTATATGTGCTCCTGGTTCTCAACACACAAATGCAGCTTACAAAGTCTATCGACTGTCACTGGTTCCAATCTCAGACTTTGGGGGGAATTTTGTTACCCATGATTTTGGTCGTCATGATGATGTATTGATTATGGTGTACTCAGGCTCTTCATTAGAACTTTCTCTAGAGAAAAGTTACCTTCATCTCTTTTCAGAAATCACAGTTTTGAGGAAGGTTCGCAGGCTACCAATACATTTGCCTGCGAGAATGCATGATTCTTGCAGGCTGCTGTAAGCCAGGGTGAGAGAAGTTCACACTGTGTCTAACTAATAGGGTTCGAACCCTTTCTAAAGAAGGGAAAAGGATGAATTCTCGAAGCTTCTAGAAGGGAATATTCTAGAAGGATGAGATGGCATTCGAATGGTTATCTAAGTACTGGTTTTCCTGATATTTTGGGATCATTCCTATCCAAGTAAATAATTTATTCTCTCTTATATATTGAGGGGATTCTCATGGAAGAGGTTAGCAAGCAAACAAGCAAGAATCTTATTAGAGAATTAGTGAAAGATTGTGTGAAGGATTGAATCTACAGCAGCTAGAGAACTCCAGCAAGGTTATCAAAAGTGGTTGATCTTCTTCATGCAAGTGAGAAAGTGTGTGTGTCAGAGCCAGGAGCCATTGAAAGGAGGTTTGAAACATCAAGGCTCAGGTTGTAATCTTTTCTTTCCATCAATATAATACAGTAATATGTCCCTTTCCCATAAAGTTAAGTCTACTTTATTGTATAACTCCTTGATCATATACATCGATTAACTGCTGAATATATTGAGTTGTTTTTACTTCAATTGGTTTGAGATGTTTTGGTCTTGACGGCACAAGAGCATTGGAGCGAAGCTGGAACAACAAAGACCTAAGGAAGCAATCATAAGGTATGTTCATGATTCTTGCCTCCTATTTCATTCAATAGTTCAAATCTAGGGAAAGAGTATTATTCTGTCTTGCTTTGTTCTAGATCTAGGTGGATCTAGGGAGATCGATTTGTGTCCGCACTTACGAATTTATCCAATAACAACCATAAATACAACCATGCAGTCCTCAATGGAGGAATTCAAACAAGAACTGACCACCCAGCTTGAATCTGTCTTTGCATCCCTCTGCACCAAACTGAAGATCCCTACAGATGACCATTTCTCTGAAGCACCTCCAAAGACTGAAGGCAAACATTCCTCCCATTTCGATACCTTTCAGCACCATGACTTTCAAGGTGACCTACGCCTTCCGTAGGTGGATGTGACCAAATTTGATGGCTCGGACCCCACTAGTTGGGTAACCCAAATGGAACATTATTTATCTTTATACGACATCACAAATGACTTGGCCAAACTCCGATTTGGTGTTCTCCATCTAGATCAAGAACGTTGGCAATGGTGGCAATGGAGAAAAACTTCCTGTCAAGGGTATATTGCTTAGACCTAATTTGTGACTGAGATTTATGAACATTTTGACACGAACACCAACCATTTGTGCCATTTGACAAAGTTGAAACAATCTGGAACAGTAGAAGACTTCATAGCTACCTTTGAGCACCTAGCTTTTTGAACATAGGGCATGACTATTGCTTTCTTTTGAGAGTGTTTTATCAGTGGCCTCAAGGAGGATATTCGGGCCCATGTCCTCATGGATCGACCCTCGACTTGGGTGGAGGCTACTAAAAGAGCTAAAGAAGAACAACATGTTGTATCATCTCAAAACCAAAAACCCTCCTTTATCCTTTTCCCTAAACCCATCACTCCCACTACTCCCTCCACCCCATTAAAGATACAAAAATTGACCAGTTCTTAAATGGATGAACTCCAACTCAAAGGCCTTTATTATAATTGTGATGACAAATATTTCCTGGGCCACAAGTGTAAGGAACAAAATATTTTTATGGCGATCTCTGAGGATATTTTGGAAGAGGATGTTGAAACTCCCCTTGTGTTTGAGTCACCTAAAATCACTGACATAACCCCTCCCTCAGACCCTCCCAAAGTAGAACATGCCATTTCCCTCAATGCTCTCACTGGATTTTCCACTCCCCAAACCCTCAATTTAATCGGTTACATCAAGCATCGGAAGGTCATCATTTTGGTTGATAGTGGAAGCACCCATAATTTATTCATCGCCGCATTGCCCAAGAAAATCATTGCTACATTCATGTTGTCAACAATTTCCAAATCATGATTTCCAATGGTGGTTCCATGAAATGTGGAGGGTGCTATGAAAATGTACGTGTCCAAATCGATGACTACCACCTAAAATCCCATATGTTTTCTATCGACATGGGTGGTTGTGACATTGTGTTGGGTGCAGACTGGCTAAGAACTTTGGGTCCCATTCTCATGGATTTTAAGGAATTAACCATGCAATTTGACTAGGAATGCCACCAATATAAATTCCAAGGCATCACTGCTGGTTTACCTGAGGTCATTAGTTCCCATCGCATGAAAAATCTACTCAAAAAAAATCATTATGGTGTCATTGCCCAACTCCATGCCATTCAAGCAATAGAGACACCCTCGGTGTCACATGACCTCCAAGCTCTCCTTTATAAACACAAAATGGTATTTTCCACTCCCCAAGGACTCCCTCCTTCCCATGGTGTTCATGATCATTCCATTCCCCTTGTACCCGGAAGCCTTCCTCCCAATATCCGTCCATATCGCCACCCCTTTTCATAAAAAAATGAAATTGAGAAAATGGTCTAGGAACTCCTTAATGCAGGCATTATCCGCCCTAGTACAAGCCCTTACTCTTCTCCTATAGTCATGGTCCTGAAGAAATAAGGTTCTTGGAAAATGTGTCCTGACTTCTGTTCCCTCAACAAACTGACCATTAAATACAAATTTCCCATTCCTGTCATTGATGACCTCCTGGATGAATTGAGTGGTGCCCAATTCCTTACTAAACTTGATCTTTGCTAGGGCTATCACCAGATACGTATGAAAGAGGCAAACATTCCCAAGATGGCCTTTCGCACTCATGAGGGCCACTATGAGTTTTTGGTCATGCCCTTTGGATTGTGTAATGCCCCCTCCACCTTCCAAAGCCTCATGAATCATATCTTTCGTCCCTTTCTCCATAATGTTGTCTTAGTTTTCTTTGATGATATCCTCATCTATAGAAAAACCTGGATAGACCATCTTACTCATCTGGATCAAGTTCTCCATCTCCTCTCTCAGCACCAAATTTTCCTGAAATAGTCTAAATGTGACTTTCGTGCCTTAGAAGTAGAATACTTGGGTCATCTGGTTGGCAAGGATGGCATTAGGGTGGGTCCGAAAAAGATTGAATATATGCAATACTGGCCAAACCCAAAGTCTCTCAAAAGATTGCATGGATTTCTGGGCTTAATAGGGTATTATCGCAAGTTTGTTAAGAACTATGGAAAGATTGTAGCACCTCTCATTGCTCTCCTCAAAAATAACTCTTTCACTTGGACTCTAGCCATTTCTCAAGCTTTTCAAACCTTGAAGACGGCCATGTGCACCACTCCAGTAATGGACCTTCCTGATTTAACAAATACCTTTGTGTTGGAATGTGATGCCTCAGGGAAAGGAATCGACACTATCCTTATGCAAGAGGGTCGACCTTTGGCCTTCACCAGCAAGCAATTGTCTGAAAGGAATCTGGGCAAACCCATTTATGAAAAAGGAAATGTTGGCTATTCTTCATGTCGTTGATCTATGGTGCCCTTATCTCTTGGGACAATGCTTCCAAATTAAGACTGACCATCAAAGCCTCAAGTACTTTATGGAACAACGCATTTCCTCCCAGGAGCAAAAAATATGGGTGACTAAGCTCTTTAGTTATGATTATGAGATCATTTACAAGAAGGGAAAAGACAATGTAGTGGTGGATGCACTGTCCCAAAAATATGAAGAAGAAGGATCCCTTTTTTCTCTTTCCTTCATTGTACCTGATTGGCTCCAAGCTATGCGCCAAGAATGGATTCAAGATCCCAAAAGTTCACATCTGATCCAACAATTGTAGACCAAGGCTCTGACTCCCCCAGGGTACTCTTGGCTCTAGGATGAGCTTCAATACAAAGGTCATTTGTATTTAAGTAAACAATCAAAGCTTAAATCCACGGTGCTTTATAAGCTTTATGCTACACCCACAGCGGGGCACTCAGGGTTCACCAAAACATATGACAGGGTCAAACATTCTTTTTTCTGGGATGGTATGAAACAAGACACCCATATATTTTTCGCTAAATGTGAGGTGTGTCAACACAACAAGGGAGAAACAGTCAAATCTCTGGGCACACTACAACCGCTTCTGATTCCACCTGCTATTTGGAAGGATATCTCTATGGACTTTATTACCGGCTTACTCAAATTAGGGAATAAATCAGTCATAATGGTGGTTGTGGATCACCTTTCCAAGTATTCTCATTTCTACACTTTTCAACACCCATTTACTGCATCCACGGTGGCTCAACTTTTCATGGACCAGGTCTTCAAGCTTCATGGCATGCCGCACTCTATTATTTTTTATCGTGACCCAAATTTCACAAGAAATTTTTGGCAAGAATTGTTTAAGCTACAGGGCACCCAATTGCATCTCATCACAGCTTATCATCCCTAGAATAATGGTCAAACAAAAGTTTTCAACAAGTGTTTGGAAACATATCTGAGGTGTTTTTCCTCTGAAAAACAACATCAGTGGGCTCAATGGATACCCCTAGCCGAATGGTGATACAACACTTCCTACCATACAACTATTTGAATGAATCCTTTTGAAGCGATATATGGACAGAAGCCACCTTCAATTCTCTCATACTTATCGGGTACCTCGAAGGTCCAGACGGTTGACCAAACACTTACAGTTTGAGAGGATATTCTTCATACCCTTAAAGAGAACTTGGTCATGGCACATAATCACGTGAAGCAACAAGCAAATCAAGGTCGCTCTGAATGTCAATTTGGATCAGGTGTTTCTATGACTGCAACCATACAAGCAAAATTCCCTCAAGGCCGAGCATTGTCAGAAGCTAGCGCCCAAATTTTATGGTCCTTATACAGTTCTCAAGTGTGTGGGACAAGTCGCATATCAATTAGCTCTACCCAGTCAGTCGAAGCTACATCCAATTTTTCATGTTTCATTCTTAAAGAAGGTGATTGGAACTAGGTGCCAAATTCAAACCAACCTTCTCAAGTTAGCTGAATAAGGATCCATTTGGCTACAGCCAGAAGCATTTTTGGACCAGTATGAGCATCGCCTACATCAGAGAACCATCAAGGAAGTGCTAGTCCAGTGGAAAGATACGACTCCAGCAGATGCCACTTGGGAACCAACTACCATTTTGCAGTAGTTTCCACATCTCTAGACTTGAAGACAAGGTTGTTTTTAAGGGGATAGACATGTTAGGATCCTAACCCGCACATAGGTATATCAATATATTCGAATGTAATAAAGGTCAATATTAATAAGTCCTTTCAATAAAATAGAATAAGGAGGATGTAAGAAGACCTAATAAAATCTTCCGCTTCTAGAAGGATATTCCTCTAGATGCTTCTCTTGATAGACATATTTAGTATAAATAAGGGTCAAGGGTATGAAAACCCTAGCTTGGAGATTATTGTAACAGAGCATTTCTTTCTGAATCAAAGTGTTATTTATGTTGTTTTTCTTATATCATTTATGTGTTATTATGGAGATTATGCTGGATATATTACTGTTATTCTGCCTTTTTTAGCATTTTATTTCT
This sequence comes from Picea engelmannii, assembly GCA_009831015.1. Classification (NCBI taxonomy): domain Eukaryota; kingdom Viridiplantae; phylum Streptophyta; class Pinopsida; order Pinales; family Pinaceae; genus Picea; species Picea engelmannii. The sequence goes on along the minus strand of ML856807.1, from coordinate 8,229 downwards.
ATTCTGCATATTTATTATATCTGGTATCTTGCAAAAGGGAAATAAACAATGAATTTAGAAGAAGAGGAAAATGTTGAAACAGATGGGGAAGTGGATCTTGAAGAAGAACTCATGTGTTCCTTAAGATAAACAAAGAAGCTTACAAAAAATAATTCAAAACAAAAGGAGTAGCTACAAACATATGATGAAGAAGATCATGATTCAAAGTCCAAAATTTCACAAAGCCTTGAAGAAACAAAAAAGAATATCTTGAACCAAAAGGTTCAATTAGAAGAGATAAGAAGGATGGAAGAATTGGTGAGAATCCAACTCAAGAAAAAGGAAGAAAATTGTGAAGAGATAGAATCTAAAATAGTTTCCTTAATAAATGAACCAGAGAAAACATCTATTAAGTTGAATAGAAGCTTTAGGTTTGAAAAGAGTAATGAAACCTTAGATAATATCATCAATTATCAAATGTATCCATTTATTAATATTGATCTTGGATATGATGTCGTTGTTTCCTCCCTATCTACATCTATCCTTTCTAAAACCAAATAAGTTTTGTTTGTTGCAAGTGGAGTTTAAACTAGTTTTCCAGAAGAACAACCTACTACTGATTTTGCCAAACAGATTGATTAGTTTCCTATTCCTCACATGTCAGAACTTGAGCATACTATTATAGATGACATTGTTGTTGATATGTTGGATTGTTATACTGTTGTAAGTGAACCAAAACTTGATCCTACTTCCTTTAACCATCCAAAAAATATATATATATTCCCTATCATCATCCTCACCATAAAAGTCAAAGGAATGGAAACCATGCTTTCAGATATTTGTACAAGAGATGTGAAAGAGAGAATTGTGGACTAGTGTCGAATAATATGATAAGTTATGGTTAGATTGATGAATGGTCATGGAATCATTTGACCATATTTTTTAATAATTCATATCATTGTGTATCATCGACTGTACAATCGTGCAATGTTTCTCCTACTCACTGATGATTTCCATGAAAGTGTTCGACCAAGGATCAACCTAACATGATAGTTGACTAGAGTTTTAACAGAGTTTCTGTCAACTAGAATTTTTGGAAAGAATAATGCTAAAATAAAGCCAATATATTAGATAGGTTTTGGAGAGAATAAGTCAACAACACAATCTACATTTTGAATAGAGGGAAAATAAAAGTTAACAATAAAAGTAAAAATAAAAACATATGAATTATGGAAGAGTAGACTAACAACAATTAAATACTTCAACATTTTTGGAAGCACGTGATACATAAATAGAGATGTTGAGGATTTGGGTATACTTAACTCCATATATGATGAAGGTATCTATCGTGTTTACTCATCAAGAATCAAAGATTACAAATGTTATAATACAACATTACATAAAGTCGTAGAGAGTGAAAATGTAAAATTGGATGAAGCAGGGCATCATAAGGTGAGAGAACAAGTAAATTTTCAAATAAATGAGCCAAGATGCAAGAAAGAAAAATAATATGAAGGAGAATAAAATGAAAAAGAAGAAATATAATTCCAAGGTACAAATACACCATCTATATTTGTTCAAAAAAATCATTCAGAAAATCTAATTCTCGGTGATAATTATATGGGAGTTGAAACTAGAAGAAGACTAGATGGTGCACCATAATGTGTAAGATTATCCTTTCTATCTAAAATAGATCCTAATAATTAATCAAGAACATATTCTTATTCCCATTACCTTGTATTAGATCAAGAAACCATTGATACAAGCATTTATGTGGATAAGAGTGCTCATTGTGATGTCATTCTCTTTTTGAACAACAAACACAACTGCTCCTTCATTTGATCAATGAGAATATTGAGTGTTGGGTAGAGTATACAAAAGACAAAGTACAATCCATAACTTGAAATCATAAACTTGATTGGTGTATGGGATAGTAGGCTATTTAGAGTTAGAGACTTTACCTTGGATGCATCATTGAGAATAGATAATTCCATTCAATTTTCATCTAGGGCCTTGTGTGCATGTTAAATGGATAAATGAGCTAGATAATCATCCCAGTGCAAAGGCTACACTAAGAATAGAGAAATCACATATCATTGGTATCTAGTCACCATATTCATAGTGTCTATAGAGCATTATTTTGTATTCACGATATTGTGTTTCCAATTGGTTGTTTTGTGTAGGTTACAACCAATAGAATGTATTTTATCCAAGAGAAGAAAACATATCCTTGTACAGGGTAGATGACAAAGACCCAGTGGCCATTTTTAAAGAAAAAGACTTTGAAAAATATTGAGAGAGAGAGAGACAATAAGTTGAATTCCACAGAGGATCTATGTTGTAAAGAAAGTCGGCTATAAGTTCCTTGTTTATGAATCATAAGGTATAAGAGAAATTTAATCCTTGACTATGACACAACTACAATAACATTGCAAACCTCAACAAGGCTAAAACAAAAAAAGAAAGGTGGGAAGTCTTAAGGGATAGCAATGCTCATCTCTAGAAAGAGAATGAATGCTTGAAATATAAGGTTGAAATGTTCAACTAGGGGATGGAAGAGATGGAGAAGAATCTGTTGATTAAGGTTGGTTGTCATTGATGTCAACCCTTGAAGAAATCTCGGTAGCACAAAGGTTTGGGTAATAGACCCAATTTTGGTTGATGTAAAGATGAATCATTATTATCTTGTCATTGTTGATAATAAGTACAAATGGATGAACTCCAAAGTGGTCCCCTTATGGTGAAATCCCTCATGGGAAGACGCTTTGCAGACTGAGTTATCCTATAACTATGGTAAGAGAACCCATGCTTATTTGTGGAATAATGAGATGAAGGTCAATGAATTTGTCAGTGAAACTATCCTATATGGATAGTGCTTTTCATGTCATTTTTGGTGGTATGTGGAACGTCACATAACTCCTCACGGTTTGAGAGTTATGGTCTTACAAAGTTGGAGGACCCTCATATGTCAAAGTAGTCAAAGTGGTTTAAGATATTTTAGAAGGTAAATAATAAAATGAAGTGATGAGTGTACTATAATTCAAAATTAATACAAAATAAATTATTTAAATAATAAATTTAATGGAGAAATTAGAAGTGGGTTAACCCTAAAATAAGGAAAGTGGGCAAAGTGACCTAGAAGATGTTTTTAAGGAAGCTACTTGGAGAGTATCAATAAGAAGCAAGACTCTCTCATTTTACATCACACTTGAGAATATTGAATATATATAGGTGTCTGAGGTAACCAAAGGATATCTAAGCCAAATGTCTGAGGGAAGGTGAATAAAAGAAGGCCRRAATTCAAGGAAGGATAAATTMTTTTGATGGTGCTTTCTAAGGTATGTTATTTACAGKTCATCTCACCATTTTCACAATAAAGATTTTTCTAGAATGATTCAGACCATGAAATTGCTATGCCATYGAGGAAACATATCCAAGTATTTTTGGTAAACAATTCATCTTGTGGTTCATTGTATTTTTYGAGTTACACTCCGTGGAAAATAGGGTTTGTGGCTAGTCCTGAAACTASTCTAAAACATGTGTTTTGGGTAAAAACATCATAAATTATTCATAACATATTCAAATTCAGTAAGAATAAATGTGTTTGTTAGAGTATAGTCTATAGTATGYTGGGTAATAGTTTTCGATCAATTCAACARATATTCTGTGTGGGGCAYGCTCTACAAGGTCTCTCAATAGAATAAACTAGAATTMAGCAAGGTATACCATTTTTKCTATAAATCCTTTTCTGAGAGGTTCCAAGTAGTGAAAMCTAGAGGAATTGCATAAAACACACTGAAGAAAATTTTATATYAGTTTCAGAGCTTTATTCATTACAGATACAAAGTTATGATTATTTCAATTTAGGGTTGTTGACTAATCCAAAACTAGTCATGTGAGACTAAAGAAAAGTTTGATTAAAATGATAGTCTCTTGTTGTTAAAGTTAAGGAAGGTTTGAAGGTATGTGTTCATATACACCAGATCTATTACAGAGTTACAAATCATATTTGGATGATGAAATTGATGAGGGATTTTGGTTAAGGTGCATGTTGGGTACATGATTGAGACAAGTAGTTGATGAGTTGGCACATACATGAGGTGTATAGTTGATGATGTTGGTACATATTGATGATTCATAGTTTATGAGTAGTTGACACATGATTGGTACATACTTGGTACATGGTTAGATGTACTTATTTATGGTACAGGTTGATTACAAGTTTTTTGGTACAGGTTGGTGCATGGTTGATGCACTTGTTTATGGTACAAGTTGATTACAGGTTGTTTGGTATAGGTTGGTGTATGGTTGATGCACTTGTTTATGTTATAGGTTGATTACAGGATGTTTGGTACAGGTTGGTGAATGGTTGATTTACTTTTTTATGGTACAGGTTGATTACAAGTTGAGGTATAGGTTGATGCATGGTTCATGCTTATTGGTACAAGTTTACAGTGGTATCTCTCACAGTGATAGTGTGGTAATGGTTCCATCATTCTACTTCTACTTTAGGGTGGTTGGACAGGGCAAGCACAGGTGGTTGTAGCCAGAGAACATAGGGGGTTGTAGCCTCCTTCTGGTTATATCCAGAGAATTGGGGAGTTGGAGCTTCCCTCAGGTTGTAGCCTGAGAAACTAGGGGGTTGAAGCCTCCTTCCAGTTGAAGCTGGAAAGCAAAGGAAGTTGGTGCTTCCAATGAATGTGATTCTTCAAGACATACAAGAAAAAGCATTCTGTGGTTTTCTCTCGATTTGGATTTCCACGTAAAACACTGGTGTACTATGTATGTGTGTGATTGTTCATTTCTTATTGCTCATTATTGAATAATAATTCTACATTGATATAACACTTGTATTATTTGAAGAGAAAGGATTATAATTACGCTATTACTGATTCACCCCCCTCTTAGTAATCCAACAATTGATTTCAGAGCAGGTTCCTTCAGAAATCAGTTTAACCACTGAAAGGTAGATCATGGAGAGTACCAAATTATATAAAAATAGAATACCACATATTGATGGACAAAAGTATGCTTTTTGGAGCATAAGGATGAAGACATATATACAGACACATGGATTTCAAGTTTGGCAATCAATTGTAGATGGATACACAACACCAACAATTCGACCAACAAATGACAAAGCAGTGAAACACAGTGAGAATAATTCCAAAGCCAAATATGCACTTTTGAATGGTCTCAGTGATACGGTATTCACCAAAGTTACACATTGTAAATCTGCTAAAGAGATTTGGGACAAGTTTCGAAATATTTATGAAGGAGATACAAAATTCAAAGTAGCAAAGATTCAAACTCACAGAGGTCAGTTCAAACAACTGAAAATGAAGGAAGATGAAAATATTGCATCCTACTTCTTATGAGTTGATGAAACAATGAATGCAATCATAGGATTGGAAGAAGAAATTGAAGAATCTGTAATTGTTCAAAAGGTACTAAGATCTATTCCTATGAGATTCAACCCTAAGATATTAGCACTAGAAGAATGATTAGATCTAAACTCAATAAGCATGGATGAACTACATGGAATCTTCATAGCATATGAAATGAGAACTGAACAAGAAAATCCAGATGTAAAAGAAGCAGCCTTCAAATCATCCAAAAGATCAAAGAAAAATAAAAAGAAACAAGAAGAATATAGTAGTGACAGTGACGTCTCAGAAGATGATGAAGAAGCGGCCAACTTCATCACAAGACTGAACAAGGGAACCGATGGTAGGTATAGAGGTAAGTTTCGTTTAATTTGTTTTAATTGTGATGGTATTGGTCATTTTCCTAACAAATGTTCTGATGAGAAAAAGAGAAATGATGAAGGTTAATCAAAAGGAAAACACACATATAAAGGAAAAAAAACTACAAACAAAGTTCTCAAGAAAATATTATGCACCAAAGAAGACATCTCATCATCAGATGAATATGAAGTCAGTGAAAATGAGATAGGAAGAGTTCTATTCATGGTGGTAAAAGACTCTAAAAAATAAGACTCTGAAGAAGAATATGAAGAAGTTGAAGAAGAATATGAAGAAGTCGAAGAAGAAATTGAAGAGACGGAAGTTGACTATAGAGAAGAATTAATGTGTGCCATAGAAGTTATCTGAAGAGAAAAGAAGAAAAACAAGAAACTACAAGCATAACTAGACAAAAAAAAAAGACACTCAATAACTAGAACAAATGATCACAAAATTGAAGGTTCAATGGGAAGAAGATAAAAGAATTGAAGAAGCACTCAAAGAAAATCTAGAAGAAAATGACAGGATCATTGGAAACTTGGAAGCAGAGATTGTCACATTAAGAAAGGATACTCAAAAGAAAAATATGCAGAATAGCTCAAAATTTTTGGATGACATTATCAACAATCAAAAATCATATCTTAACAAGTCTGGACTTGGATACAATCAGAAAGCAAAGGGATCAAGATCCAAAAAAATAGAGCAAGAAACATATCCAAAAAGATACGAAGAAACAATCAAAGGGGATAGGAAGATATACAAGGAAGATTACAGGTGTTAGCGTCAGAAGTCACTTCTGGATTGCAGCAGGAGTAAGCCTAATGCCCATCAGTTTATGTCACTATTTTTTAATAAAGGGTGATGAATGGAAGTAAACTCAGAACAATATCTCTCTAACTCAGAAACTAGGCCAGGCATGCACAAGTATATGAGGTCTTGGTTCAACTTCAGACAGTAAGTTGTAATAAGGGTGAGTAGGAGGAAGACTTTTGTGAGGAAATACGAAGGCCTGTTGTAGGCATCGAGCTTCTAATAACCTGTAGAAGAAAACTTTGAACACAAGAACCTCTTATATTCAAAAGAAGAAACACTAAAAGAACATAACAACGTTGTAATAAATCATTTATCATAACACAGTCACGACGATTCATGTGAATAAATCAATCATGAACCCTTTTAATATGAGATCGAAACCAAATGAAAAAGAGAGATGACTTACATTGAAAAAGAAAATTTCATATGCAAATACATAGCCTAGAAAACCAGTGCTTCATTAAAACATTACAGTCGAGAGCTCTGCTCTACCATCCATCCCGACACAAATACAAAAATTGAGTATATATACTCAGAGCAATTCGCCACCTTGGCAGCAGGAAGGTAACTGAGACATTAAAGTCCAAATTGTCATGTGTAGGCTCCTCTAGTCATATGAGGATAATAGATCAGCATGGCTTCTTTAGGAAAACCTACACACAGGACGATATTGGGCAGACTACCTGCCAGAACCTCCATGTCTTACATTTAAGGAGTGAGGCGAGGTTTCAACCACCTCCTCCTACCTTTATTTACCTCTAGCAAGGATCAGGATCGAGGTCGAGTTGAATTAGCACCTGGAGAACGCGACGATGCCTCCTGTAGCTAAACCTGGCACTTTGGCCCTTTTCACAGCTCTTTCTATCACCCCAAGTGACCACGGGTCATGACCCTGCGCCTATCTTCAAAGGTGCTTTTCACATTTCGCGTTTCGAAGTTTCCTGATGCAGTGGATGAGAAACCATATGTATTTTGAAGTCCCGGTAGATGAAATGCTGAAACAGCTAATCATTTCACGTTTTGGAGTTTCCCAATGCAATGGAAGAGTGACCCCCTATCTTTCAAAGTCCTGATAGCCGAAATTATGAAATGGCTAATCATTTCGTGTTTCGAAGTTTCCCAATGCAATGGATGAGAGACCCCATGTCTTTTGAAGTCCTGGTAGCCGGAATGATGAAATGGCTAATCATTTCATGTTTTAGAGTTTCCCAATGCAATGGATGAGAGGCCCCATGTCTTTTGAAGTCTCAGTAGCTGAAATCGTGACCGAGCCTGATCAATCACCATGTGTCCCGAATGGATCGGATGACCATGATCATTTAGTGACTTTGGCCATAAGTGTTGGTTGTGGAGCCTGATTATCTTCCTGATTCAGAGGTCCTTGCTTTCAGCTGTGTTTATACCCCATGAAGTATTTACACCCCATAAGTATGTACACTCTTCGACGCGGGGGAGTGCAGAGGGGGGGTACCCCCTCTGCGGGGTTTGGGGGCGAAGCCCCCGAAGCAAAAATTGCTTTGTAAAAGTATATTGTAATTTCATTGTAAATCTGGACCGTTCATTATAAGGTCACAGATCTAACGGTAAAGATTATGTTAGGGTTTTTTTTCCCTAGAAGGCAACCCTCTTTTATGAGGGAAATGTATTGCGGCTATGGATGATGGTGAATATTGTATTCTGAGAGAGGAGACTG
>WSFP011395370.1:0-27406 GCA_009831015.1 Picea engelmannii | reverse complement strand
AGCGCGAAGGGGCAGACACAAGGGAAGGAGGAAGAAATCTGGAAAATACAGAGTGAGTGATAGCAGAGAAGAGGGAGAGTAACCCTCGTTCTCGGTCACTGGAAAACCAAGACGTAGTCTCATAGCATCGTGGTCTCAGCTCGAGGGTGGATAGTGATAAATCCGTTGGGAGTCGCTGAGCCTACAGTTGGGTGGAAACGAGCACCCCTCTCAGCAGTTGCATCACTTCTGGCATTTCTCTGATAAGTGTTTTTATTATCTTGCATCTTGAAATGTATATTTTGACTTCTATGCTCATAAACTGTGAAATTATGAAGGGTTTCAGTATAGACTGTCTGTATGGAGTTTTGATTAAGAAATGGTAGTTGTATGCCTGTAACAGAAAAACCACATATGGCTTATGTTTATGGATGAAAGTATATATATACGAATATTGAACCAATTCAAACTTCAAGTCTGTGCTCGGGAAATCTAGGCCTGTATTCGTCTCCAGGAATACCCGAAATGGACCTCACCTCCTAAAATACCTTTCTGGACAGTCGAACCAAGAGTCTGCTGGAGGATTTGTGGGCATAAGTCCTGAAACCCTACACGAGGGGGAATGGCCCCTTTTGACCTCGGTATTTCGACACTTCGATAACTAGAATACCCAAAGGCGTAATCCCTTGCATCTGCAAGTCTCGAAACCCCAACTTGCAAAGTTCTGTAATGGAAGCGTATGGATAAATACCGATCAATGGACAAGATCCTGTCGGAAGATCTGAGGTTAGTCGTGAACGTTATATCGAAGAAAGATATGAGGGCGTTAATGTCTTAACCCCCGCCCCCCCCCTTTTCCTTCTATATTCACGATTAATGAAGAGAATCGAGACTGTAAACCCCCAGGGTCTGTGGAAGTATCTGGACCGTTCATCGATAGGGACACATGGCTGTCGTTAGGCGTTTCAGAATTTTGATACCCGGAATACCAAAGGACGTATTCCCCTTGTTCTCGTGAGTCCCGAAATCCCGACTTGCGAGATCTCGAAGTGCTAGCGTGTGGTTAAGTTAAGTGTTTTTGGGTTTCGGCTCCCGGAAGGTCTAGATGCGAGCCCTCTCATACTCACGAGTTCCAAATCGCAAGTCACGAAATCCTGAAGATTTAAGCAGGGTCGTTGGTCTAGCGGACGATCATAGTTGTTGATCGTGATCAAGGTGGAAAAAGGGGTTTCCCAGCAGGTGTCATATCAGAGTTTCGGGAATCAAAAATTCGGGGGTTCTGAGGACGAGAGCCCAAAGACATTTCGGGAATGGGAGTACCAAAAACATGAAATGATTGAGGACCGTCCATCATAGGAGGACGCAAGGCAACAATCGAAGTTTTCGGGGGAAAATCCCGACAAGGAAGAGTCATCGGCATATCGGGGTTCGACATTTCATGAATCTTGAAGACATGAGACACGCACATTTCGGGAACGAAAGTTCCGAAATCACGAAAAAGGCAGAAAGTTTTGTTATGGGGCTAGGTGATGTCATATCAGGAAATCGGGAATTGGGGATTCAGGAGTCCCGTTGACAAGAGGTCATGCTCTCGTCGTGATAAGTCCTGACGGGAATAAGACGACGGTCATATGAGAGGAGGTCATATTGGCCAAGGCATAGCCCAGAGGGCTAATTGTCGATCGAGGCTTGATTGACACTTCGGCATTTCGGCACTCGGAATACCGAAGGGCATGTTCCCCTGTGCCCACAAGTCCCGAAACCCAGACTTGCAAACTCTCGCTTGTTAGCACGAGGGTTAGGTCTCGATCAATGGGCGAGATCCTTTCAGAGGATCCAGAGTCTGGGATGACCATTAGATGTGAGGAATAGAGGTCGTCGTTAAGCTAGGGCACAAATGCGCATTGGGATTCGGCATTTGCCGAGTTTCCCATTCCATTGGCCATTCGCTAGCCCTGTCGGGGTTCGACGATTGCAGAGTCGAACAATTCAACATTCCTATAGCGCTAAGTCGCGTAATGTGAAGAGGCGCCATAGTTATTTGACCTATGATCATGACCCACGATCACATGGGAGCAGACAGGGAAAGAACTAGCTTATGCTAGGCCTCCGCAGATATTTCGGGGGTTTCGATTCTTGAGAAATCAACAAAAAAAGTTTGATTTCGGTAGTGGGTGCACTACAATTCTACTAGCAAAGATGATAGTCATAGTATTGAAGAATATATAAAACAGATGAAGTCAAAATACCCCACAACTTGAAAAATGAACATGTATACTCATCTAAGAGTTGAAGCATTTATATGGTGTCATTCATTTAATTTGTTTGAAATGCTACTAAGGCCCAATGAAGCATATGAAATACTATTTTTAGATAGGTGGTCTCATGTTGGGAAAAGGGATAAAGAGAGCACCAAGGGTTTATTTTCATATGGCAACTCTATATTACAAGTGCATGGATGTATTCAACAAGAGAATGCTATTTTTTCTATTAACCCTAGTTGCCAACAATAATTTCATCAATGTTCATTTGGCTAACAGATTGTTGTTGGACCCAAAGTTTTGTGTAAATACCACATGCACACACACTTGAAGTTGTGCGTGCTCATCCCAATTTTGTGCATGTCCAAGAAATTGCATGAGGGGTAATAAGAGGCACACATGCCAGATCAGGTTTTGTTAATGCGCACTAGTTCGAGTTCTGTCAATTTGCATTGGTCTAAGTTTTGTGACATGTGCAAGAAATCAAGAAGACAACACATGCATGCTAGAATAAAGAAAATAATCTTCGCAAAATCTTCCTGAATGATTACTACAGAAAACACGAGGGATCGTGGAGCAGCAAGAAGATGAGTTGGCAAGGTAGTTGAGATTTCCAGGAGTCTAAAGAGGCAAAGTGGAATGCATGCGGGTGACAAAATCATGTGGGATTCATTGTCAATGGAGCGAATGGAGTAGAACTGAAAGCAACTAAGTGCCATAGAAAAGAAGGATATGAAAGGAAGAAACGACAACATAAACAAAATTAGTTAGTTGGTGAGTTGGCAAGTTGGCTAGTTAGCTAGCTTGTTAGTCAATGGGTTTTTGTTGTATGGGTGCTATTGAGCTCGCTCTGAGAATATATTGTTTATTGTCCCTGGTTGTAAGTCAAAGTTTGTCACATTTACAGATTCTAGAAAAATCACATGGCGTGGTGTAATGTAACAATGAGGAATTACACAAGAGAGAAAAACTATGTCGCTATCAATGTGTGAACTGCTTAATGTATGTTTGTGGTGACAGAATAAAGATAATAAAGCTATAGTAATTATGATATTATGGTGTGTTACTTATGTGTCAATGGAATGTGTGCATTATTTTTGCTTACTATCAATTGTTAAGTAGTGTTCAATGGATTGTGTAAATTCCCACCTGGATGATTTTTTTTCCAATTAGTCCTTCATCATCATTGACACAAGACCAGATGGTCTTTGTGATCCTCATGGCATATTGGGTGAGACCTTCTTCAGTCTTTGGTTGAGGATTGATATGTCAATGCCTTGGGGGTTTTGTTGGTCAAATTATGATGAAATTTGGCTCTTAAACCCCCCAACATTAGGAAGGATGTGCACAAATTCTATTGATCCAACAAATGGTTTCATTGTCGGTACCTAAAAGTATTGTACTGGATGATGAAGGAAACGAATGAGGTGGTATCCATCTTGGGAGGAAACTCAAGATTTTTTGACTGCGAAGGAAGATGAATTTGCTCGAAGGGAGACTCAAGGTCTGAATGCCAATGTGGAACGATGGAAAGATATGTATCTTTACATTGATATGCATGAAATTTTCTTTGTTGAATTTCCCTGTCTATTGTATGAATGGCTAAAAAGGGAGACTGCCACTAATATTGTTTTGAGGACACTAGAGACGATAATTTGGGATCAAGCCATGGTTGATAGGCTTAAGGAATTGGATAACAAGTGGACTCAAGCCATTGATTTTTAGTTTTCTCAAGTGAAGGAGGGGTATATAATTGAATTTGTTGTGGAGTACATTGATTCTTTTAGTGAAGCTAAAAGGAAGTTCACTGAAGGTCCTAGAAGAAGGTTGTTGGAAGAAATCCCACTTTGGATAAAGTTGTTTTTCGTGGAGAAGGGGTTGATGCACATGGAGCCCAATAGGATAGTTGAGTAGACTCCCCTAACGTTGCGGGGGTGAAAAGATGGGGGAAAAGTGAAAGAGGTGATGGATCCATTGAGGAGGATCTAGAAGTTTTTAGAATGAGGTGATCAATAGGATGGACCCAGAAGAGAAAGGTAGAGAGAAAGCCGGGAGATCCACAAGAAGAGTTGAGTCAAGAAGGAGAGAGGAGAAAATAAGTGGAAGGAAGTTAGAAAGGGGCACAAAATGAGGGGTCAAGCTCATGTTGAAGAGGAAGGAGACCACACTAGGAGGAAGTGCAAAAGAGTGTGTTGTGCCAGAGAAAAACACAAATGAATATAGTCCTACGAAGAGGCGTGGCATTAAGAGTAGGATATCCAATGAAGATACTAGTAGTAGTGTTAGAAGGGGTCCAGAAGACAAAGTATGAACCCCTTTCATGTTGCGGAGTGTCACAAATTTGGAACAAGATGAAGCGCATAGTAGAGGCGCAAGAGAATGAGAGGAATATGAAGCGTAGAGTAGAGGCACATGAGAAGGAGAGGAAGATGGAGGATCCCCTAGTGGTGGAGGAGAAGAATTGGTGATAGTGGATGGTCTTGCATGGTTGCATGTAGAAAACTCTCTTGGTCACCTCAGAAGAAATGTTATAAGAAGATGGAGCTACCCCTCATTTTAACCACCCCTCTTTCACATTTGTAATCAAGAAGAAATAACAACAAACAATGAGGCAATTGGAGTAGGAGAAAAAATAAGAGAAGTGACAAGTGAGGAAGAAGATGAAGTCATTGTTACTTCACCAATAAGAGTATCCCTATTGAGATATTTGACACCTAGTAGTCAAGTAGGAGGACATATTTTGGTATTGAGGATGGAAAATCAGGATAGTACCTTGAGGTTACCCATGTTCCATGGAACAGGTACGTAGAGATGATGCAGAGTAGCACTAGTTCACATGTGAAGCGATATTGTATGTGAAGAGGATCACAGATGAGGCAACAAATATTTCACAGTTGGAGACCACGTTCAAGGACAAATCCTTGACGTCCTACATGAATTATAAGGCCACTGTTCTAGTGGGATAGGTGAGGTCCCTGACCAAGATCAAGAGATATCTACTTAAGTAATTTTAGAAACCTAAGTCAGAATCTTAGTGCATTACACAGATTAAAGAGATTAAGCAACACCAGGGAGAAACTATGTGGTATTATGACCAATGGTTCAAAATTTTATTGAATAGGTTGACGTTCCAAATCCAGTACGTGCAACATAGAGAATGGTTCATTATGGGGTTACTTCCCCATATCTGAGTCCTTCTCACCCAGAAAAAGGTGATAACATAGGAAGAAGTGGTAGATATTGCAATGTGTTTGGTGGCTACACTAGGAGGAGGAGAGACACTGCCAGGCCTAGCATAGGTCCATTCCTAGCTAGTCAACCTTACGATGCAATTACAAGAAATGGCAAAGGAAAAATTCATGCACGAGCGCATATGGTGTACCACATGTAGGTTTGAAGGGAAACACAGAGACAAGTGTCTTGTACTTGGAAACTATGTAGAAATGGGCGTGTTGAGTTAATTTCCAAATGGGCCTCAAACAGAATGATGCAAAATTTGCAGATAGTGGGGCCATGTACCACCCCACTACCCAACATTGGAGAAATATCATAAGACATATCATACTTTGTTCTGTGAATTTTGTAAGTCTTTGGGACATGATGCCAACAACTGTTGGTCACTCCTACTGATGCAAGACCATACCCATGATGTATTCTTGGTACAAGAGGAACAAAAGGGTGGTGATTGTGATGGTGCCAAGAGAGGTGGATATCAAGGAGGTCATTGAGGCAGATATGGACATGGTCATGGATGAGGATATGGAGGAGGGGGAGGCATGCCTCCCACTTACTTTAACTATGGAGAACTTGGCCATGTGTCAAGGTTTTGTACCAAAGCATGGACTCTCTGTGGGTATTGTTACAACCTAGATCATGTTATAAAGGATTGTACTGACTTGCTGAATAAGTGGGAAGAGAAGAAGACACATTGCAACATGGTGCATGCAGAGCCTAAAATAGGAAGAAGGATAAGGAGGTTGATGTCCGGGTGATAACCCTAGGAGGAGCGAAGATATGAATGGAATTTGAGCATGGTGAAAGCTTAGCTCAAAGGCCGGAAGAAAAGACAAGGAAGGAAGCGCAACCCCCTCCTAAGTTTGATGTTGCTCAACAAAAGTAGTTTCTACATGATGCACAAAGGAACCTCGAAGAAGAAAGAGAACGAGAAGAGATACAACATGTGACATAAATGTCACTTGAGGATGACCAAATTCTTGAAGAAGTCCAATGAGAAACACATAGTTCATTGGAAGAGGCTTGCACCCGTGAAGAATCATGGCGTGCAACCTAGAGGTCATTCGAGGAAGCTCACGTGCGCAAATAAATACAACACATGATGTATAGGTCATTGGAAGAAGTGCATAGACAAGAATATATGTGAAGCGATAAACACATATAGATTGAGGAACAAGTATGTGAGAAGTTGAAATGCATGGTGTGTGAAGAAGCATTGCATGAGTTGGGTCGCAAAGCAGAAATTGAGGATCAAGTAAGTAACTTCTTATGTTTCTATTTGTTATTGTTAAATGATGTTGATGTTGAAAACAAAATGATGTATATGTTAGCAACTTGCATGGGAGAATAAGGGACCAAGAGAGATATATCAACCCCCTTACCAAAAATGGACTTGTGCCAGGTCAGCAAGAAGTGCATTGGAAGAGAGTTCAAGATGAACGGTGAACTCGGTAGTTATGAAATAGATGGGGTCATGTTAGATCTGGGTTCCAACGTGAACATCCTGCCAAATAAGTCTTCGAAATTGATGGGCAAACCAAGTTTGGTCTAGTCACCCATCCATCTATAGTTGGAAAATTAGTACAAGATCTACCCCATAGGTCAATTAGAGCAAGTTGAAGTGAACATCGAACGGGTGAAGACAAAGTATGATTTTGAATTCATAGATATTATGGATGATTATGATCCCTACCCTACACTTCTTGGCATTGATTGGGCCTTCGACAACAATGCGATGTTGAATTTGAATAAGAGGCATATGTCATTTGAGACGAATACCTTGCACATGATTTCACCTATATATCCTAATGAGAGGGGCATATACAATGAGCCAGTGGATGAATATGCGCGGAGTTCTATCATTGAAAATATCTACAAGATCATGGGGCGTAAGGATTATTATATCAATCTCACCATGGATGAAGAGATAAGTTGGTAGAGCATGAAGTCCTATGATATCGATTCTAACGATGCCATGGAAAGGTGGAAGAACAAGTTGTATGATGTCTCTACTCAAATATGTGCAAGGATAACTAAAGAAGTGCACTGGATTGGATCTGAGTTATGTGATTCCCCACAATTTGATGGAATAGGGATGACAGAGGCATTCCTGTTGTAGATGGAGAAGACCATCCCAGCAGAATGAAGGGTGGAGGCCATGGATGTTATGGTATGGGGGACACATGTGCATTGGTGGGAGACTCATCATGTGAATATCCAAGACTGAGAGAAGGTGGCTAAGTTGATAAAAGTCAGGTTCCAGCCCATCTTTGACTTCAAATTGGCCAATCGGTACAAGGGCACTGAAGATCCTCAGAAAAACATTTATTTTTGCAAATGACACTAGACTTCCAAGAATATTTCTCGCACACAATGGGTCCATTGGTTCATTCATACCATGGATATGGTTCCTAGGATCTGGTATATTCAATAAGATATTAGGAGGCAAGCAGTAGATTGGATCCATGTAAGTTCACATTTTATCTCAACGCTCTGCTTCATAGCAGAAGATCCATCTTAAAGGGAGGCACTCTTCCAGATTAAGAAATTTGTATTTCATCATCAATGAAAGGATTCCACCCTAAAGGAGGTCTCCTCATATCATCAACCAGTGGAAAATTGAAATAGTTCATCCACTGTTAGAAGGTTGAGGTGGATGACATTGACGACGATGATCCCAAATGTATATAGATCAAAGAATATGAGGGTGAGAACGTGTTAAAGGGAAAGGTGACAAAGGTGGTTGCACTAGACTATGGTCGTCTGATTAAGACAAAGAAACATAATATCGGTACTAAAGAAGTTCCCAAGATGGATATTATTGGATACTTTTGGGATAAGGAGACTATCACGTAGGTCATTGATTGACTCAATGAATACAAGGACTTGTTTCCCCACAACTTCACGGAAATGAAGGGAATTGCAGGATCCCTGGGGGCGATGAAAATTCAACTCAATCTAGATGCCAAACCAGTTAATAGGAGGCATTACTAATTGAATCCCAAATACAAGGAAAAGGTTTGCAAATAATTGGATCAGATGCTAGATGCTAGAATTATTATTCCTATGGAGGATTCATATTGGATTAGTCCCATGGTGGTGAAACCCAAGAAAATAGGTGATATTTGAATCTATGTTGATATGATAAGTCTTAATGAATATTATGTCCACAACCCTTTACCTACCCCTTTCACTGACGAAGTTCTAGAAAATGTTGGAGGACGAGAATCCTACTCTTTTACAGATGGATTTTTGGGGTATCTTCAAGATAGGATCACAGAAGAGGATCGATCCAAACCACCTTTGCAATAGAGTGGGGTTATTTTTCTTATACAATGATGCCATTTGGATTGAAGAATTCACCTGCATTTTTTTCCAGGATTGTAGTTGCATCCTTCAAAGAAAATATCCACAAGTTATTTGAAGTTTATTTAGACAATTGTACATTGTTCAATTTTTTAAAGGAGCACATGCAATCCCTTCGATTGATGTTGGATTGATGCCTCCAAATCCAAATATCATTGAATTTGAAGAAGTGCATCCTTTGTACACATTTTGGCACACTTTTGGGAAACATAGTTTGCAAGGATGGATTTCTAGTCGATAGAGCTAAGATCACCACCATATTGGATATAGTGGCCCCCACTTCAATTTGCAAGATGCGCGCAACATTGGGTCATACAAGATATTAACGATGGTTCATTCAGAGTTATGAAAATATTGCATACCCTATGGAGAAGTTACTACATAAGGATACCAAGTACATTTGGACACAGGAATGTCATGAAGCCTTAGATACTCTAAAAGAGAAACTAGTCACTCCGTCGATTATGGTTTTTCCCGACTAGTCTAAGCCCTTTCATGTTCATGTCGATGCATCATCCAATTCCTTGTGAGCAGGTTTTTCATAGCCAAGAGAAGGAAATATTGATCATCCAATGTACTTTTCTAGTTGCAAGCTTTCTGATGTTGAGAATATTTATACAAAAACCAAGCACCAGGGGTTCGCCATGGTACAGACATTGTAGAAGTTTCACCATTACTTGTTGGGAACCCCATTTAAATTCTTCACTAATCATTCCATGCTCAAGTATTTGGTCAACAAGCTATTATTGGGAGAAATATTTTGTTGTTGGTTTCTCCTCTTCCAGGAGTTCGAGTTTGAGGTTGTGGTCAATCCGAGAAAATGCAATGTTGGATGAGATCACCTGTCATGGATCGAATATAGAGAATTTGGTCATAGTCTCAATGATGAACTCCCTGATGTGAAACTATTCCATGTCAAATAATTCCCTAAACAATTAGCCAAAATTGTTGAATTTCTCACATTAGGATAGGCTCCACCCGAATATACTCCGACCCAACATTGCCAACTAGTGACCCATAACACATATTATCAGTTGATTGTTGTTCAAATATATAAGCTGGCAGTGGATGGAATCATGCACAACTGTGTCTTAGAAGATGAATGGGACCCAATATTATATGAATACCATGAGGGTACTGCAAGAGGAAAAAATGCAAGAAAGGCCACTGCACAAAAAGTTCAATGTGTAGAACTTTGGTGGCCCTCAATCTTCACAGATGCCAAGGATTATTCTAAATGTTGTGACATATGCCAATGGATTAGAAATCCTTGACAAAGAGATGAACTCCCTCTGTTTTGAGTCACCACATTGAAACCGTTTGATAAATGGGAAATTGATTTTGTGGGCCCGATCAATCCTCGCACACACCAGACATGTGCACACTATATTATTACTACCACTTAATATATAACGATATGGGTTGAATCCGCATCGATTAAAGATTGCATAACCGAAATGACAATGTGATTAATTTTTTAGAATGTGATTACCATATTCAAATGTCCAAAGGTGTTGATGAGTGACAAGGGATCACATTTTTTGAACAAGACTATTCAACAACTCACTCAATAGTTCATGATCCATCACTAAAAGAGCACTCACTATCATCCTCAATCAAATCGTACGGTTGAATCTTTTAATAAAATTTTAGAACATGCTTTAACCAAATTTTGTAACGTGCAGCGTGACGACTGGGATCAGAGGATCCTCGCAGTATTATGGGCATATCGAACAACTTGCAAGAGACTGGAAAAGCACACCATTCAAATTGGTCTACGGTAAAGAAGCAGTCATGCCACTAGAATTTGTTGTTCCTAACCTTCGCGTTTCTCTAGCGACTTAGATGACTGATGAATAATCCCTTCAACAATGGTTAGATGAAATCATGGAGATAGTTGAGGACTGTATGATGGCAAGATTTATCTAGGTCATTGAAAATCAAAGATATAAAGCATGGGATGATCAAAACATATGCTAGAAAATACTCCATCCTAGATCTTTGGTCTTCTTATATGACAAAAAATAATTATAGCACCTTGGAAAGTTACGTATGTGTTTGTTGGGTATTTTCCACCTGGTCTACATTAGTGAATTCAGTGCTTCCAAGATATCTACATTACAAGTTCAGCCACTCAAGGGACTTATTAATGGAAACATGTTGAAGGTGTACTATGGCCCATAGGAGTCACTCGTCACTTAGCTCCCTTTCTCCACCCTGAATTTCTGTAGAATAGGGTTAGCATAGGATGTACAACAGGTATAAGATTACATAGTTGGAATAATTTTCCTTTTTAGCAATGCAACATACACTCTAGTCACATAGGCAGATTAGATAGATTGACAGTTTTGCAGATTTATAAGATTTCCAATTCAAGTTGAAGTTATGGCCTACGTCCAAAGTCTGGATATGGCAGGGGATTCCCATGGGCCTAAGTTTTTCTACCTGGCACTACATTAACTTGAAGGGTAAATCAATCCAATTCAACCATATCACCTATATACCCGGCACATAATTCATTATGACACCACACTCCAAAAGGCACATCACTAGTAGGACATATCTGAATCATTATGTTCTCATCTATGGGGATTCAACGAGAAACTATACATATTCTCTAATCAATCTCTTTGGCCAGTTATTTGTCTCATTATGATTTCCACCTTTTACCATTTCCCACTCTATATATATCCACTTCCTCCCATGCATTCGTTGGAGAAACTCTCTACGTCCCATTCTCTCTCCCCTGCCCGTCGCCCACATCCCCATTTTCTCCACTCTCACTTCTATCTTTCCACTTTCCAATGGTCTTACCATCTCTCGGTTCATGTCCTCTTTCATGGACCAACTTCCCAAATACCTCAGATCGCTTACCTTGGGGCCTGCTCGACTCATTCAAGGACCTCTGTCGGGTTGCAACTACAACGTGGACATAAGATTTTCTCTTACTCGAACCCACTTGCAACCAAAACTTGGTTTGATTCTTTTGTCCATCAATGATGATTTTATCTTACTCAATTCTCCCAACAGTTCTTCCTTGCGCCATTTTTCTTGAGTAATATCCAAGTAATAGTGGTGGGGGCTTGTTGGCACCCAAAGTTTTGGGTAAATATCGATCGCATGCACAAATGAAGTTGTTCGCGCTCATCCTAGTTTTGCACATTCTCAAGTAGCCGCATGAGGGGAAATAAGAGGCATGTGTGCCAGATCAATTTTTTTTAATGCATTCCAGTTTGAGTTCTTCCAATGTGACTCGGTCCGAGTTTTGTGATGCGTAGTGGGAATCAAGAAGATAATGCATGGACACCAGAATCAAGAAAAGAATCTTCAGAAAATCTTCCCAAATGATTACTACAAACAACACAAGGGATTGTGGAGCAACAAGAAGATGAAATGGAAAGGTAGTTGATATTGTCATGATTCCAAAGAGGCAACGTGGAATGCATGTGAGTTATAGAAGCATGCAGGACTGGCTGTCAGTGAAGCAAGTGGAGCAGAACTAAAAGTGACTCATCACTAGAGAAGAAAAGGATATAAAAGGAAGCAACACTAATAGAAAAAGAGTTAGTTAGTTGGCAAGTTGGCTAGTTATCTATCTTGTTATTCCATGGGTTATTGTTGTATGAGTGCTATTAAGCTCGCTCTAACCATATATTTTGTAATTTTCCTAGTTGTAAGTTGAAGTCTGTCACATTTACAAAGTCTATACAAATTGCATGGTGGAGTGTAATGTAAAAATGAGGAATTGCATAAGAAAGAAAAAATATGTTGTTGTCAATGTGTGAACTAATTAATGTATGTTTGCAGTGACATAATGAAGATAATAAAGATGCAATAATTTTGATCTTATGGTGTTTTACTTATGTATCAATGCAAAGTATGTATTCTTGTTGCTTACTATCAATTGTAAAGTAGTGTTCAATGGAGTTTTTGAATTCCCACCCAGATGAAATTTTGTCCAATTAGTCCTTCATCATTATTGACACAAGACTAGATGGTCTCGGTGATCCTCATGGTGTCTTAGGTGAGACCTTCTTCATTCTTTGGTCGGGGATTGATATGTTGATGCCTTGGGGTTTTTGTTGGTCAAATTTTGGATGAACCATGGGTCTTAAACCCCCCATCGTTAGGAAGGATGTGCGCAAGTGCGATTGAGCTAAAAATTGCAAATTCCTACAAAACATATCCAAAGCACACAAGTTGAGGGTGAGACTACCCAAATTGTTAAGATTTGAAGCTCACTATGGATAATATGTGTTGCATTTTGATTTTCATTCCATAGATATGCATGATGTGTATGTTATTCTTGGATATCCTTGGATGGAATCAATTGGTACAGTTAATATTAATGTGAAAAATAAGTTTATCAAGATTTGGTATAAGAAAAAGAAAATTACATTGCAGTATGTTTCTCTTACTAAGCAATACGGACCCATAGAGACACCTAAATAAGTTATTACAAGGAAAATAATCGCAGAATTAGAGGTTGAATTAAAAGCAAATCCTAAATAAGCATATGAAGAAAATCCTTAGGAAGAGCATAAAAAGGGGGAAAAACATGACTCAAAGGACCACCATGTTGAAGATTCCAAGCCTAAAAATCTAAGATCTAAATATGATGTATATCACCACGCACACCACCTAGAAAAACAACAGTCATCAAGGCAAGGTCTTGGGCATAAACAAACTTATTATGGACTAAGATGACCCCAAAAAAGAAACCAAACGAGGGGTAAATGGAGGAATAACAAAAATGCATTGGGATATCATAGTAGCATGAAAAGGAGAAATCAAAATCTAGAGCAATGTGGAAATGAAGTAGTTGTACCCCATGTTCACATTTCACTCGGATGGATGGATGCTCATTCTTATTACAAGATGGCTACATTGCTTAGCTGATCATATTTTATGGATTCTTCCCATGTTTCAAGGATGAAAAATGTGAATGGGGATGGAATGTTTTTATAGAATCAATATATCTAAAAATAGAATATGAAAATTAACTTGAGAATAACTAATAGATCTACACAATAGACATCAAAGAATTAACAAAAGAATTATAGAGAAAATCCTTGAGGTAGGGTAACACCATATATTATTCCTTAAGGAAACCACTCCACAAGAAATCCTTTCTTGATACAATCACAATACACTCACCATACATCCATGACATCACTTCTACTTATTTATAGTACTATATACCTCCTAATAACATTTTAGATAAGGAACATTCTAGTAGGTGGAACCTTCTAGTAATCCTTCTTACATTTATTGCTTTCACACTACTACTTGGGTCTTATTTACTATAAATGGCCTCCATATATAGTAATACATAATCATCTATCTATTTTTAGTCCCCTTGGGTATGTCCCTAGGTACCCCATATTACCCCCTTAGGTACACTACATTGCCACCCTGCTAAAGGAGGAGTCACATTAACTAACCGTGAGTTAGAAGGTAAGAGATCAAGATTATTGAAATGAACCATTTCCTTATCTGAATCAAACATATCATTTTCCCAATGTCTTTTCCTTCCAACATGAGGGGCTTAAAATACCACTACCTTCTTCAAGGAGGAAATACCTATATCCAATTCTTCTACTCTATCCCCCCAAAAATGAGTGGATTCTCCAAACAACACATTTGGTTGTCAATTCACCTCATTCTGATTAATGTTAGTGGTTTTTCACCAATTTACCTCATTCTAATCAATGTCAATGTTCGAACTCTATTCCTTAAGAAAATTTCATCTCTTTGTTTTTTATTTGGTCCCTTTTTTCCTAGGAGGATGAGCTTGAGAATGGGAATAGTCACTTCTAAATATCTTGGAAGATGGCATAACCTGCACCTGAATGTTGTATTCTCATAATCCAAAACCTGTGTGTTATTAAAAAAAAAACTATTTGAGAATCATTTTGTCTAGAAGACCCTTCTGAGGTCTATCTCAACACACATATGCAAATATCTACATAAATCCGTTATAGCTCTCTAAATATCTAATTTTATGTAAGTATCCAAAGTATTCCTAATTTACTCAAAAACTAATAAATACTATAAATGTAATGGAAAATTGGAAAGACGAAACCAAACCGACATTCTAGTAACATACATAGTGTTAGGATCAAAATATAAGAACCAAAGAGTCATAAAAAAATTGTGTACTTCACCAAAACCAAGGACCCTTCTCAAACACCTATTAATAATCAACATGATTATGGAACTAAACAATAAAAAAACCTTCAAAACACAAATATATCTCACAACTCTTTGTCCAAATTGTGTGGATCCATTGGAACAATGTTGATGTAGGAGGCCATTAAATATACAAATAACTACATCTTTTTCATATAAACAATGTAGATGTGTTACCTCTGGTGCTATAATATCCACCATCAACACCTCTT
Source organism: Picea engelmannii (assembly GCA_009831015.1). Taxonomy (NCBI): domain Eukaryota; kingdom Viridiplantae; phylum Streptophyta; class Pinopsida; order Pinales; family Pinaceae; genus Picea; species Picea engelmannii. Next base: position 12,162 of record WSFP011395370.1, on the reverse strand, counting down.
GATCTAAGTGGATATCGATGGCTAGTCACCTCTTCCACTCACTCAACATGGTTCCCATCTTGACAATTGTTTTACGTTTTTTTATGATTTTCTGGGTCCTAAACTTTTGGGGCCATTTTGAGGCCCTAAATGATGTTTTCTGGGAAATACTTGGGCCTTGTATTTTTTAGGACAATCCCATGCCATGAAACAAAATTGTAGTCCTTAGTTAGATATTTCCAACAAGATACTATGCACACCAAATTAATATTGTATGAAACAATTGCGCCCCCAAAAAGTTGATGTAGAAACTGAGAACCTCAAGCCCAAAAACACCTTTTGGCACTTCACTTCCTAGGGTTAGGGTTTTGGAACTTTAGGGTTCTTGCTTTATGTTAAAAGGAAATCCTTTCATCCTCTTGAATAATATTTTGTGAATGAGCATAGCTGACATCTCTCTCTCTCTCTCTCTCTCTCTCTCTCTCTCTCTCTCTCTCTTCAAAGATAAACTACCACCATTCTAGCCAATTTGTGTTCTAGAATATTCCGTAATTTTATTCATTACTAGAATTTGGGTTTTCACTGTGTTACTATGCTCTTTACTATATTCCTATGAATATTTCATTTCATTTCCTATACAATCCAAATCAATGATATTATAGCAATATTATCCTTGTTGTTTTGTTGTGCATGTCCCCGACAAGGTCAAGGTATAGAGAGTTGGGTCTCGAGCTAATTTCACTAGGAGACGATCGCTCTCACCAACCCAAGCGACCTCCTATGATGGGGGAAAGGAGAGATGATGGAGCAAGATGATATTTAAAATTTTGTGGATATTCCACTAGAATAGTTCATCACAATATATCTTATAATATTCTGAAATATTAGATTTATGTGGTTTATTTCCTTAGATCCCACACTTATTATCTCTAGATTATGGCTTGAATTTAAACAATAACTGAAATATAAAAATGAAAAAATAGGCAAAAAATACACACGATCCACACAAATGAACACAATATTTGACTTGGGAAACCCAATACGGGAGAAAACCCAACTAGAAGGTGAGGCATGTTCTCTTCTCTCTTTTCTTTAGTCATAAAATGTGTAGACAAAGGAATGGGAACTCACTATAGAGTAACATTTTGACACTGTGACTTGAAAGGTTTCTACATAATGCTTCTCCTCCTTTGTATGCTCACAAAATACCGCTCTCATATGTTTTTCTCAGTTATAGAGCAAGATACAACGAACAATAATGGAACCCCTTCTTCTCCTAGTGGCTCAGTATTTAACAGGGCCCGATAGCCATCTATGGGTAGGGTTTTGTGATGCAAACCCCCTCCCCTCCTTTGGGGGCTCGTGTGACCTCCTGGTCTAGGATCGTTCACACAAGAGATGAAGTGGCTCTCAGATCCCTGTTGGATCCCCTATTAATGTACACATTCCCCTTTGGCTTCCCTCAAATGCACATCCGTACAAATTAGAAACCTGCGGGCTCCTTCTCTAAGCCCTTCTCTATCTTAAAAACCAAATTTCGGGTGCTAGCCCCCCAACTTCAGGAAAAATCTCAAATGAACGAGGGCTATGACCAAGAACTTAGTTGAAGGGTGCTTATTCGAAGCTTCAGGGCTCCAACACTCTGCTACTTTGGGATTCAAGAGGTTTTCCCTCAAAACCTTCCAAAACCTCTAAACGTTGAACTGACGAATCCCTAGACTAGCGCTTCGAAAATTAAGGCTCCAAGAGTTTTTACGACACAGTACTCCAAATCCTACGAATGTTGAATTGGAAAATTCTCGGAGGGCTCACATATCAACGATCCACACTTCCCCAACAACCAACGACTGTGATCTGCTCTGGAAATCTGAGCTTCAGAACTTTTACCTCCTAATCACCACTAGAATCCTAAATCATCGAATGCCGAAGTGGAAAAGGGAAGAGATCCACGGTCCACGTGTCCCCGATAATGAACAGCCTGGATTAACTTCAGTCTTCGGGACTTCAGGCCTTTTCATACCTAAACAATTTTCACGTGATCCTCTGGATAGCTGGACTCTCAAATACATGATAATCTACGGACACGTGTCCATGACAACCGATGGTCCATATTTACTTTGGGCTCTGGGACTTTGGGGATTTTTCCTCTTCCACAACACACACCTAAAAACTGCTGAAGAAGCAAAGTTCGAAGGACTTAAGGGTTATCGTCCACGCTTCTTACCTGGATCCAATGGTTGTAGAAGGTTATAAATTCCTCCAAAAAAATCTCATTCATCCACCTTGGAACAAAGAGATTTCTCTTCCTTAAGATTCTTTCGCTTGAAGGACTTAGATTCTGGTGCAAACCTTGCACTTCTCTTACATTCTAGTAGTTAGACTGTTCTCTCCTTCTACACTCCTTGCATAGGCTTTGCACACTCTTGCGCTATCTCTCCTCTGAGTTTCTTCAAAAATTAACTAAGTGTTGGCTCTATGAAATCTTTGCACGAGTCTCCTCTCTGAGCTTTTATACTCTTATGAGTATAGGCACACTCCTTGTGCTCGCTCCACATAAACTTATGCAATCTCTCCTAAGCTTCTGAACCTGTAACAGTTCTTCCCCCACACTACTTGCATGGGCACTGTGCACTCCTCACACCGAGATTTTAGAAGAGAAACAATTGAAACTTAAATAAACATTAAGGATTCATTCAACAAGCCATTTAGATGCATACACACACATAAAACACAAAGATAATTAACACAACATTTACCAAGTTAGTAAATGACAAGTGTTAGCACTAGAAGTCACCTATGGATTGCGTCGAAGGTAAGCCCAATACCCATCAAATTTTTATGTCACATGTTGGTTATAAAAAGGTCAAATGGGCGTAGTATCAGGAAAATAACATTTTAACTCAGAAAACTGGACTGATCTGCACAAGTAGGTGAGGTCTTAGTTTAACTTCAGCCAATAGGTTGTAGTAAAGGTGAGTAGGAGGAAGACTTAGGTGAGAAAAATGTATAGGTATGTCACAGACATCAGGTCTTCCAACAACCTAGGAAGAAACTAAAAGGAATTAGATCTTCTTGAATTCAAATATCAAAGAAACTGAAAGGAATTATAACAACACTATGATCGAACATTCATCATAATACAGTGACAATAATTCATGTGAATCGGTAACTCATGAACTCTTTTAGTATCAGAGGGAAACAAGAGGGAGAAAGAAAGTTGATTGTCATTAAACAAGAAATCTCAGACTACAACGCATAACCAAAGAATCAGAAGCTTCATTTAAAACTTTACAATACGGGAGATTTGCTCTACCATCGACCATAAAAAAATATTAAAACTGAGATTTCCACCACCAGGAGTGTGACCTGGCCACTACAATAAAATCTTTGCGTATGCATCTTCTTCTGTCAGTCTGCACTTGCATTCTTCTGTCAGACGCGATCTCATATCAGTATGGGCTTTGTAGGAGAATCTGGTTACATGGGAACTTTCGACTGACAGTCTGCCTACACGACCATCTTTCCATGGTTTCCATTTATGGGGTGAGACAAGTTTTCAACAACCTCCCCCATTTCCATTAACTACTTTCATTGGGATCAGGATGGATCCTGACACCCATGAATGCTCCAGGATACACTCACTACTCCTCCAAGTCAAGCCCAGTGCCTCGAAACCACGCATATCTTCTGATGAGACCAAGACGAGTGCTTTCGGCCCTTAGCACAACTCCTATCCATCGCTCCACGCGACCTCGGGCCATGAACTTACACATATCCCATATGAAATTTTGGTATCTCTCATTTTGGGAGTCTTCACTCCCCTTGATTTCAAATATTTCGATGCTCGATCCCACGAGACGACCCAGCTAGATTTACGGTTGGAATTAATTTGGATTTTGACGACCACGATCATTTTCTTAAACAATCTCAATTGCCCTTTGATTGACAGGTGCTTTCCCTTTCTTTATGGCCCTACTTCCATATGATTGCGGGCTGCGATCGTGGGCCCAACTCCCAGGCATGTCGTGATTTCTCATTTTGCAAACTCACATTGTGCTCCATGCTCAAACCTCTGAGTCGCAAAATCACAATATCTTGGATCAGGCGCCACTCATCCCCTTTGATCGGACAACCCAAATGAATATCGGTATTTCGGGTCCTCGGGCCATCGACATTTCTCACTTGAGATTTTCTGAAATGACTTTCTCCATTCTAGGAGTCAGCAAAATGCTAATCTTGCGCCATGTGTCTTTCCCTATATCAATGGCTAAGATGGCCTCATGATTTTAGAACTCTGTCTGACGCTATACTTCATGTAACTCTATGATCCCGATCGCTCGATGGTCATCGATCCGATATTCCTGGTGGATCTCCACTGTTTAAAGATGATCTTTCTCACTTGATTTTAGTCCATATCAGACCCTCTAAGTCTTGCGTTTGTTCTTACGATTGCGGCTTCTATGAAAAACCACCTGGACGACTAACTGAGGGCTCAAGAAAATAGAATGATCAGTGACAAAGGTAAATAGAGAAGTGATCGATCCTAGAGAAAATAGGTCGATCAAACGGATGAATGCAGACATAAGAAAAACTACAAGCCGAGAGGAAAAACTTACAATCGGGTCTACAAAAGGAGGAGAAACAAGAAAAAATACAAACTTAGGTAGAAAACATAAACCCCTAAGGCCTTGACAAGTTTATGTGATAACAACAAGCATGCTCATAAATTTGAAGGCAATTCTCTTCTTCTATATTCCTTTAACAAATATTTACAAGGAGTTCAATAGCTCTCTGCAACTCTTGGCTTCTTCTTTCAACAACTATTAACAACCTCATTTGGGCATAGATTACATTGATTTATACAATGATGGGGGCTTCTCAATCCTTTCCTCTAGACTATATTAGTGCTTTCATATCACAATTAAGCATCCTACAACTAAGTCTTATTGCAATAAATGAGATATTACAATCTAGATATGATTCGGTGCTCAAAATGCGTACAATCCTATATGTATTAAAGGAAAATGCATTCCTATGGAGCACATACAATGGCTCAAGATTCAATATATCTTGGGATATTTAATTACAATACTTTCAAAATATTAAAGTGATGTTCTCTCCTTGGAATTCAAACCAGTTTAGTGTGTTGCGTTGGATGCTGAGTCATCTTCCACCTGCCTCATTGAGTGAGGACGGTGATGCTCCTGCATCATACTCCTGTAGACAAAATAAAATTCACGAGGTCGTGTCCATGAGCTCCTCCATTTTATTTCCATGCTTATGGATATCATTTTTAGTTATCCAACATGCATCTTCTGCTAGATGATTCTCCCACTTAACGAGATATTCATAGTAAAATTTCCTCCTGGTTTTCTTGGAAATTCTCTGATCCAAAATCTTCTCTATCTACAGATTCTCTGCTATGGGCATCTGTCACTTCCACTGAATCTCCTCTTGATCATATGTCCCTTCTGTGTCATCCATATTGTAAGGGTATAAGTCTTCTACATTCAATATTAGTGAAATTCCAATGTCTTCTGGGAATTCAATCTCATAAGCATAGGTAGTAAATTTTCTGAGGATTTTACAAGGGCATATCTTTTTCATCTTCAACGTATTATATTTCCCTCTTGGAAATTTTTCCTTCCTCGGGTGTGCCAAGACTTGATCTTCGATCTCAAAATTCACTTATTTTCTTCTATGGTCTACTCTGTTCTTGTATCTTTGGCTACTATCCAGTTGTTGTCTTTTGATTTGATCATGCAACTTCTGCATCTCTGCAACAAAATCCTTTGCTCCTGCACTTTGAAATTTGGTTTGTCCTAAATTTCTCAATTCTGAAATTCCTCTTGGATGCATTCCATATAATATAGGGAATGGACTCTTACCAGTAATTCTGTTTGGCGAGTTGTTATACACAAACTTCGCTCGAGGAAAAACTTGACCCCATTGACTGTTATGTTCAATTACCAAAATCCTTAGCAGATTCCCCAAGATTTTATTTACTACCTCAGTCTATCCATCTTTCTAAGGGTGATACGCTAAAATAAAAGACAAATATGTTCCCAATATTTTCCACAAAGTCCTCCAAAAGTGTCCCACGAATTTGGTATCTTTGTCTGAGACTATACTTCTTGGTAACCCATGCAGTCTCACAATCTCCTTAAAAAATAGATTCTCTATGTGGGTAGCATCATTGATTTTGTGACATGGTATAAAATGTGCCATTTTTTAAAATCTGTCAACCACCACAAAGATCGAATCATTTCCCTTATGGGTTCTTGGCAATCCCAGAACAAAATCCATACTTACAGCATCACATGGCCTGTCTGGAATAGGTAATGGTTGGTACAATCCAGTGTTCTTCTACTTTCCTTTAGCATACTAGAAAATTCTACATCTTTCCACTAAATTCTTCACATTAGACCTTATACTTGGCCAATGGTATGAAGAAATCAACTGTGCATATGTCTTATCATGGCCAAAGTGTCCAACCAATCCTCCACTATGTTTCTCCTTCAACAAATTGTCCCTCATTGAGCATCTTGGAATACACAATCGACTTCCTTTGAATAACAGTCCTTCTTGGATCATATACTCCATCCATTGATGTCTATCCCTCAACAAATGATTTTCACATGCTTCGTAAGCTTCCTTGAAGTCTGGGTCTTCCTGATACATCTCCTTGAGGTGTTCAAATCCCAAAGTCTCCACTTGGAATTCATGCAATATTGAACATCTCCTTCTCAAAGCATCTACAACTTTGTTAGCACTCCCATTAATATGATTAATGAAAAAAGTAACATTTTGCATGAATTCTACTCATTTGGCATGTCTTTGGTTCAATTTCTCTTGTCTGGTTATGAACTGCAAAGCATGATTGTCAGTATAAAAAATAAATTCCTTTGGCATGAGATAATGTCTCCACTTTTTCAAATATTGAATTATAGCATAAAAATTCTTATCATATGTCAAATAATTCTTCTTAGCATCATTTAGTTTCTCACTGAAATAAGAAACAAGCTTATCATCTTGACTTAAAATTGTGCCAATGGCCACTCCACTTGCATCACATTTGACCTAGAAAGTATTCTTAAAGTCTGGCAGAACTAAAATAGGTTGTTATATTATATTTTCTTTCAGCACTGTAAATCCTTTCTTGGATTATTTTTTCCAGTCAAAAGAATCACGCTCCTTCTTTACAATATCCAATATGGGTGCACAAATAATTCTGAAATTCCTAATGAAATTTCTTTAAAATCCTGCTAACCCATGAAAACTACTTACTTCAAACACACTTCTTGGAGAAGGCCACTCTCTTATAGCCCTCACCTTTTCTGGATCCATATTCAATTCATTTGAAGAGATTACGAATCCCAAATACATAAGTTCTGTCTTCATAAAAGAACATTTCTTCAAATTCACCAACAACTTTTCTCGCTGCAACCTTCTCGACACCATCTTCAAACTTATTAAATGCTCCTCTTCAGTCTTACTGAAAACTAGAATATCATCCAAATAAACAATCACAAACTTCCCAATAAAATCTTTGAGCACTTCATTCATGGACCTCGTGAACATACTTGGTGCATTTGTTAAGAAAAACGACATAACACGCCACTCACACAATCCTTCATTTGTTTTGAATGATGTTTTCCATTCATCTCCCTCTCCCATTTTGATCTGATGATAACCACTTTTTAGGTCTATCTTAGAAAAATAACTAGCTCCACTTAAAAAATCCATCAACTCATCCTTTATGGTTAAAGGAAATCTATACCTGATAGTTATCTTGTTGATGGCTCTAGAATCTGTGCACATTCTCCAACCTCCATCCTTTTTCGGACTCAACACAGTTGGTACTGCACATGGGCTCAAGCTTTCTCTAATCAAACCTTTATCCAACAACTCTTGGACCTGCTCCTTGACCTCTTCATTCTTTTGAGGGGCCAATATGTATGCTTCTTTGTTTGACAAACTTGCTCCCAGAATAAGGTCAATATGATGACTAATACTCCTCATGGGTGGTAAAGTATGAGGTAACTCTTCCACCACAATGTCAACAAACTCATCCAATAACTCCTGGAATTTCATAGGAAAATAATTCATAGAAGTGCTTGTAAGGATGACTCTCGGCTTACCTATAATAACAAACTACATTTCCTGGTCTTTCTTGACTTCTTTCAAGAGCCTCTTCCCACTCATGATAAGTATACTAGGACTAGCCTCCTCTTTGACTCCTTCATCTTCTATTGGAAACAACATATGCTTACACCCATGAAGTGCAAATGGAAAATGGGCATGGCATGCTAGATCTCCCGGATCTAGCATAGAATTAATGTACGAAAGACAACAATGAGATTGGAACCATGATTTCTCACTTACAACAATAAAATCTCTGGTAGGAAATAAAAATTATCAATATTAAAGAAAATGAAACGATACATATTGAAAAACATGATATTCCCACCTCACAACAACCAGATCAATCACAAATACTTGGAATGAGAAAATGAGAAAAGAGTGAATAGCTGGAGGATGCAAGGTCGGAGCAGAATCCACGGCTATTTCTTATATTTTTGGGGATTTTAGGACAAACATCGGGGCATAATCTAGTGCTATTTATTATATTTTGGGGGATTTTTGGACAAGCGTATGAGCTAGCATCCATTACCAAATGGATCCAGAAAGGACACTCTACTTTTCCAAAGAATGGATCCATTACCATCTTTTAGCATCACATCATATCGTAATCCTTCATCAAACCATCATAGAAGACATGCATGCAGTACATGTGAGAAATGATATACAAAACTCTTTTCCAATTATCACCTTCCATAGCTATTGAATTTTGCTATATCAATATCCAATATATATAAATTAAATGTACATAATTCTATATATTTTTATATTGGTAGTGATACTGTATAGTCTCAAGACAATTAGTATATCAGGTATTACAGATGGCCTATTTTGTTAAAGGAGTGTGGACCTCCAATATGAGTTATGAATGTTTGGTTTTGATGGTTCTATATCTGAATCTTAAATCAAAATAAATTGTCATATCATGATTGGGTACCATTTTGAGCAATACATCTCTCCAGTGTGAAACCGATTTTAATGTGTAGATAATTTTAGTGAGGAATGTGTTAATTCCTTTTATTATTTCCCTTTAAAATTAAATTGGACAAAACTTCATGGGATTTTTTCACATAACCTTCTTCTCACTTTAATGTTTTATTCCAAATCATGATCTCCGTAGCCTTATTATTCAGTATTGTGATGCACATAATACCCTTTTGAAAAACCAGAAAACAAAAAGAAACGTTCTTCAATGGAAAACATCGTGAGTACCAAGGCAGATTTAGAAGTTGCAAGTATTGTTTCTCAAGGGTATAAGTATTATCCTCGAACTGCTCAATGTCCGGGAAGGTCGCACCTTCTGGCATCTCCCATGTGGTAAATGCGATGAGGATCAGGAGCTAGCTAAAGTGGAACTCATAGCCCTGATCTTGAGCTTCACGGTAGTCCAATTCCAGCTGGTTGACCAAGTACTTCACCCAGTTCATCTAGAGTCCTTCTACATATTTCCCGGCGAGGTCAACAACGAATCCTATGACCTATGTAGGTCTGTTCTTTCTTACGAGCTTTCCTGCAACTAGCTGGAAGGCCAGGTGCACTGCACCATTCTGGATGGAAGCTACCTTGTAGCTTCACATTCCCTTTTCTACATCGCCATATGTGTCTTTGATCTTTTGTGCCAATGCAAAATCTATAGCCTTCCCTGGGTAGAAGTCCTATGGGTCGAGTCCTTGCATGCTCAATCCGATGATCCTATGGATTAGCTTCATATAGAATGTGATGCGTCATACTATCCATAGGTAGCCGCCATGGTAGAACGAGAGAGGGAGCTTAACACATGCATTAACCTCATGGTTCCTTCCAAAGTGTGGAATCTTCATTACATTCAAGAGGGTAGACTGCGAAAGGTTCATAGTCCATGCCTGGGGGATTATTTTTGAGTTCTTCCCCTTCATACTGGTCAAGTATTTGTAAGGAGTGAGCATACTATGGTTCTTGCGGTCTCCTAGGTTGAAGTCACTGAACTTCAACATCACGATCTTATCCTGCTGCGTTCTAGCTGCACGTATCCCCTTTGGGAGGTATGCAGTAACCAAGGTGTAATCAAAGTCCCTCAAGACATTGTCATGACTCACCGTGCCAGCTAGAGGCGGGATGTAGTTGGGTAGGATGTTCAGGATTAGCTTCACATTTTCCAAGTCATCTCGATACTTGTTTCTCTTCTCTGCTGCCAGTCAGGATGGTCTGGATCCGCGAGCAGTCGATGGAGAGGCTTGCACTACTCTTGTTGATGACTCTTGAATACCTACGGACATTACTTTCTCAGCCATGAGGTCGATTAAAACTTCTTTGATGATTTTATCTGTGACGTTGATCTCGTCTGACATGCACGCTTAAATCGGATAAATTAGGTCAATAATGCAATAGAACAGGTGTCAATCTCAGTAAACAACACGACAACAATGAGTTGGCTAGGATACAATTCGCAAAAGTGTTTTCGGTGCAATAGTCGACGCACTAAGTAGGAAACGGTGTAACGGATCTCTCCAATGGACAAGAGGTCTTCATCAATGCGGTTCTTTCCATTGCGGTGCGGTCCCAACGGTCTGATGGCGAGCTTTCTTTCCATAACTGTTGTTCTAAACATTCAGGGTGTTGGGCTAACAATTATAATGCTTTCAATGGATATATTTCTTCGCCATGGCGAAGTTCCATGTTGCACTGTTATGGTATCTTGACAAAGTTCCAGTCTTGCAAACCTTCCTTCTGCGAAGTCCCTTCTGGAACATTCTGCAACTTTTCCATCTTTTCTCTCTTCTTACTAAGCTTTCTAGCCTTCTTCCCGGTGATCTTCGTCTCGATATTCCTCTTTCCATTTTGATTCTTATCTCCTTTTGGAAAAGTAACTTCACGTTGTTGAGATTCTTTCATAGGGTCAGAGAGTAATATGTCTTCTCTATCTGGGGTAGGTTCTCTACTTGTATGTGAGTCTTCTTGGGTTCTTTCAACTTTGACATCCAAGTTTCTGGTTCTAAGTAGCTTTTATCTTCTCTCCTTCTCTTCAATCAAGTGTGCTATCCTCCTAGTCATGAAATATTTTAATTATTTATTCTTCTGCTCTAAGACTTCCTCTTCTTTTCTTCTGGCTTGATCCTTTTCAATCCAAGGTTTTCCTAGTAGTATAGAAAATGGGGCGTTGTTCTCAATAAATTTAACAATCTCAAAATCCTCCTCTCTCAAAGTTTCATGAGCACTCATAGGTATCTCAGTGAGTCTTCCACATAGGGTTATCAACTTTCCTCTAAATAATCCTATTCCTCCCAATGAAGGAATCATAGAAGGCTTTCCTAAAGTTTCCCAAGTTCTTTATGTCATGATATTTACCTGTGTTTCTTCATCCAGGACAGAGTCAATGTCGAAGTCTCCTATTCTTTATTCTGTGCGCTCGTTTCCTTTGAATATCTCTGACAAGTTGACATTCTTTTGATCATTCAGGGTTTCTTTCATTTGTAGCTATACATTCTCTGATTCTTTCTGGGGTTCTTCCATGGTCTCAGTTTCTTGACCTTCCTCAGGGTTTTCTTGTCTCATATTCATTCTTTCAAGCTTAGCAATCATTCTAGGGCAGTCCAAAACTTCATGATCCATAGCTTTGCAACAAAGACAACTAGGTCTTCTACCAGGGCATTCCTTAGCAAGATGTCCTGGTCTTCTGCAACTGTAACAAAGGGTTAATCCTCTCTTTCTTTGAAATGATCCCCAACCTTTCCTGTACTGCGCACTAGGATCATAGTATCTAACTTGCAAAAACTTCTTTCTAGGATCCTGCATCCATTTGTTAATCCAAACATTCTTTCTATGCATAGGAATAACATATCTTTCACTATTCTTATCAGATCTACTCATATCAAATCTTCTTTCATCTAGTTGTGCCCTACTTTTCAAGCTAGGATAAAATTTATCAAACATACCTAGATCCATACTTTTGAAACAAAAATTTCCACTTATCTTACCTTTTCAATCAAACCTTTTTATTGTTCTTACCTTTATCAGAGCACAAATCTTTAAGATCTTACCTCTTTAACAAAAAAATCTTACTTT
>ML856805.1:7662-27407 GCA_009831015.1 Picea engelmannii | reverse complement strand
TGAGAGTAAGGGTCATGTTCTCTGATTACAAGATAGTTGTTATTACCCATTGCAATGTTATTTTAAATGTAATCCAGGATTCTTAATTTGAACTATAAATAATTGCAATAGGGAGATTTCTTTCCTGTGATACAATTCAGAGCTTCAGTTCATTTCAGCAAGTTTTATAGAATGATTTCTTTACTACAACACTAAGTGCTTTTGGAATTGAGCATATATAGTGCGCAGCTATCTTTGAAACAAAAGACTTCCCTGGGTTGATAATTTATGTTTCACTTGGTTGTTTGAAATTAATTAAGCAATTATAGTGACCAACAGCTGCAAATGTTCATCATCGGTCTTTGAGAATAAAGTGATTTCGTCAAGATATATCACCATGAGCTTGTCTTTTTCTCCAATGAATGGAATTTCCATTTATCTTTGGAACGTATCCCTTGCATTCATTAACCCAAAATGAATCTTGTTGTACATGAATGTACCCCATGGAGTAGTAAAAGTATATTTTTTTTATCTTCTTCAAATAATGCAATCTAATTGTATCTAGAATACCCATCTAATATGGATATCCTCTAAGAACCTACTACTTTCTGCAAAATGTGATCCATTTTTTGGTAATGGATAGTTATCCTTGAGTGAACACATGTTCAAATTTCTAAAATCCATGCATAATATTATTTCAACATTTTTCTTCCTGACTGGCACCAAATTTTCCACCCACTTTGAATATCTCAAAGGTACTATAATCTTAGCATCTAGCCATATTTTTAACTCTTTTTCAATAATAGGAAGCAACATAGGATTAAATTGTCTCATTTTTTTCCTGAAAGGTTTAGAGCCCATTTTCAAAGGAATCTTATGCTGAATTATTTCTATGTCAAAAATATTAAGGTATTCATATGACCAAGAAAAACCATCAACAAATTCTTTCATAAATTAACATACCTACTCTTCTTCTCTTCTGACAATGTGTTGGACAATTTAATAATCTTTGGATCTATAATACCGATATTTCAATCAAACACATCATTTTCCTGAATCTAAACTAAAGATTTTTTGGAAATATCATTGGTGTAAAAAAATATTTCTAGTGGAACGATACATTTTGGAATGTGAATTGTCCAACTCCATAATTTTATGCCATGCTACCTTGCTCTGAAAAGGAACATCTGATTGAATTTATTTTTCATCGTTTTCATTCTCTTGGTCAATATAAATTGCACAAAATTCATCAATAGTTTCTAGAAATCTTTTTAGTTCCTGGTCATCACTGAAAAATTTGTAGTGTTTAATGTTATCTAGGATTGAAGGCATGTGTTTTACTTCAATTTCATATCTCATATTGGAACATAACAGAGTCTTGAAATTTCTAGCTACTAACGCTAGTGAATCTTCTTGTTGATTAAAGTTTCTCTGAACAAATGTTATGTCAAAATCCAAAAAGAATGTTTCAACAAAGTCCCATACCTTATTCATACATTGCTTCAGTCTTGTCTTCTTTGTTTGATAAATATTCTTGACTTGATGGATCACTAATTCAGTATCTCCAAAAAATGTTATTTTGTGAATTCCCATATCTTTTGCATATTTTAATCCCATCAGTAAAGCCTCATATTCTTCAATGTTATTGGTAGTCTCAAATTATAATTTATAAGACAGAGGTATGACTTCCTTGGAAGGAGAAATAAATACAATCCCATCACCTGATCCCTCCTTTGAACATGAAAAATTGAAAAACATCTTCCTAACTGAGTTTTCCATACTTTTCTCTAACTTACCAATAGGTTTATTAATTGGTGATGCTAGAATTTCATCACTGATATGAAATATTGTTGAACCAATTTCAATGTCTACTGCATATATAGGATGATTTCTTGGATTGTCATGATCACTTACAATATAAGCAAAATTTGACTTCCCTGTATAGTTTTCGATGTTCTCCCCAAAACATAGGTATGGTGGCATATGTCAAATACATTTTAGGAGTTCCACCCACCTTTTTATCCCATGACCTAGAGAATATCATTCCAAACTTTGGTGGTATATCACCCACTACAATGTCCATAATGACACTCTTCATAGGCAACTGATACAAAGTTACAACCAAATAATTGATAAATCCTAAACACTTGACTTTTTTAGAGTCAAAAAAATAGAGATCTTGGTATGGTTTTGATATATCTAATCATATCTCATCCATAACCACCTTCAACATAAAATTATGTGAAGATCCTGATTCCATGAGAAACTTATGCATAATTTTATCATGAATGTTCTGGGATATATAAAATGGTGGTGAAGAATCAGATCCATTTTCAATATGAAGATCAATTGTTATAGCAGGATTTTCATGTTTCAAATTTACAATGTATGAATAGATGAAAGGTGATGGAGAAGTAGCTCAAGAGATCACAGGTATAGGGGATTTCAAAATCTTCAAGATAGAATGTTTAAAAGACTCATTTTTTATTAGCTCCACCAAAGGAATGAGAATTTTAATTTTATTTATCGTGTGCTCCATATTAAAAGGATATATTTGTATTTTTGTTTCTTTTAACTGTGAAACACATGCCTTTATATGTTGTTCATCTTGATCTGATTTGCTTGGCCCCTTCTTGGATGGAGTATTTGTCTTCTTAATCTATGTTTGATCATTCGGTTTCGACCCACTTTGTTTATAGATTAAATTATATTTATTGTTGGCACAGGGGTAGAACTAGGGTTCAACGCTTCAATAGTTCACCAACAAAACCCTAACTATTGGCCCTTTCAGCAACACCTGGGAAGTAGGTGAAGACTCACCCGAGGTAGGAGAAGGGGGGGGTTACATGACTCGGGTTTCTGTAACCAAGATGGGACACACATCTGTGACAGAAACACTTCGCAAAGTATTCTATTAACACTACAAGATGATATTTATTAACTCATTAGCTTCATTAACATCACAGAATAAACCCTAAGATAGATCGACGCAGTAACAACAAATATCAAGTACTTCTACCACTTAGCACATAGAACTGATTTAGATTTGGAATTCATTCATAAAGAACAGTAAATCATTAAGAAAAATTAGATCTATCCAACATACATAATAGAAAATCACTAAGCATATTCAGAATATAAGGAACACAACATAAATCACATCAAAAGACACAAGATATATGTGGTTCACCGCATTGTGGGGCTACCTCCACCAACTGCTTCATCTTCTTCATTATTCTTTAATTCTCTTACATTCATCCCCTCCTGTGCACAAAGACACATAGCCAAGCTTCGTTGAGGACATGATATCTATACATTGAGCACTATATCCTCCTTCCCAAAACTAGGCCACAACACAAAGCCTTACATACACAATTTGTTGCACAAAGCGACCCAAAACTACTTGCACTTAGCCTTGCAAGCTATCTTCCGCTTCTCTACTTCTACTATACATTCTTATATATTTATACTTTTACATTCCCTTACAAAAATTCCTAAAAATTCATAAACCCATGGGTTGACATCCCATAGCCCATTAAAAAAACCCTAATGAACCCCTTGATGGGTCCACATAGCCCACAAAAGAAGTGATATCCATGATCTCAGCTCCGCTATGGTGCTCCATATTCGATCCTCACATTGAATTCCAAAAGGTGGTCCAAACCTGAACAAGTTTTCCTCCAAACATGGTCGAGGGCCAACAGGCCCCCAACACTCACCTATGACTCGTCCTGAGTCACTCAGATCTAGGCAGTGTCGCTTTGAAGGCCTCGAGCTTCGCTCAATATTCTTCGACTTGTTGCTTTGCCTAAGCCCCCTGCACAATGATCTCCTTGATTGTCTGCTATGTAATAGGCCCTTCCGGGTAGTGTTTCACTGTCGCAACCACCTGGTCCAATTGCGAGCCTCATCCTTCAATTTCTTCAAACACCTTGCAGGCTTCATCCTGCACATGTTGTAATTTCTGCCCGACTTCCATTACTCTGCCCTAGATGGAAGCAATCTATTGTTGTATTGCACACTGCTCTTGATATCTCTTCATTCTCTCAACTATGGTGAGGAGCTTCATCTATGCCTGCACAGTGAAGTCCTGTTGCTACGCCTCCTGTAGCTGCGCTTCTAGTTTCTTTAGCTCTGGATCTTTTGCGAGGAGTTCATAAGTCTGTACACTTATATCGCTCAACTGTTTGCACTCTGAGGTGAGGGACCTGATCCTTCCTACTATGTTCTCGGTGGCTTCCTCCCTCTGATTGTGCACTTCTTGTGGGGTGCTTGATACTTCTTGGATTTCCAACTCTGTTATCCTCTCTTGAAGCTACTATATGGCCTCATCGAGCTTCACCACTTGAATTTCAATTGATTCTTGTTCCTCTTGTGTCAATATTAGCACAGAGTGAAGTGCTTTGTTCACCGCTTGTTGGCACAGAGGGGCAAACCTAGGGTTCAATGCTCAAGAGCGCACCAACAAAACCCTAAATACCGGCCCTTTCAACAACACCTATGAAGCAGATGAAGTCTCACCCAAGGTACAGGCAGGGGTGGTTGCAAGACTCAGGTGTCTGCAACCTTAGCTGGGACACAGACTTGTGATTATACTACTTGCATCACACTTAGCATCAGTCAACCATTAATATCCAACCCTTATTCTACTTCGTAGATAGCACATAGCATCACAATATTCACTTAGATCTACGGTATTTCAACACTTAGCAATAGTAATACATCAGGTCCTACAGATCATCACTAATCACTCACACATACATCAGATCTAATAATCATATATATCTAAGAAGCACAAATCATAAGTGAATGTATAAAAATCACATAGCATAAGCAAAGATAAACACAATGAATCAAAGAACAGAGCATTACAAATAGATTTACGTGGTTCACCCCCACCCTGGGGCTACTTCCACCAACTCTTCTTCTTTATTAATATATTCAATCATCAGTTACAACATAGAGAAGAAAAACCCTTCTTTGCAAATTTTTCTTAAGCTGCTGCAAATGTTCATCATCGGTCATTCAAAATGTACTGATTTCGCCAAGATATATCACCATGAACTTGTCTTTTTCTCCAATGAATGGAATTTCCATTTATCTTTGGAACGTATCCCTTGCATTCATTAACCCAAAAGGAATCTTGTTGTACATGAATGTATCCCATGGAGCAGTAAAAGTATATTTTTTTTATCTTCTTCAAATAATGCAATCTGATTGTATCCAGAATACCCATCTAATATGGATATCCTCTAAGAACCTACTACTTTCTGCAAAATGTGATCCATTTTTTTTGTAATGGATAGTTATCCTTGAGTGAACACATGTTCAGATTTCTAAAATCCATGCATAATATTATTTCAACATTTTTCTTCCTGACTAGCACCAAATTTTCCACCCACTCTGAATATCTTAAAGGTACTATAATCTTATCATCTAGCCGTATTTTTAACTCTTTTTCAATAATAGGAAGCAACATAGGATTAAATTGTCTCATTTTTTCCCTAAAAGGTTTAGAGCTTGTTTTCAAAGGAATCTTATGCTGAATTATTTCTATGTCAAAAATATTAAGGTATTCATATGACCAAGAAAAAACATCAGTAAATTATTTCATAAGATTAACATACCTACTCTTCTTCTCTTCTGACAATGTGTTGGACAATTTAATAATATTTGGATCTGTAGTACCGATATTTCAATCAAACACATCATTTTCCTGAATCTGAATTGAATATTTTTTGGAAATATCATTGGTGTAAAAAAATATTTCTAGTGGAACGATACATTTTGGAATGTGAATTGTCCAACTCCATAATTTTATGCCATGCTACCTTATTCTGAAAAGGAACATCTGATTGAATTTATTTTTCATCATTTTCATTCTCTTGGTCAATATAAATTGCACAAAATTCATCAATAGTTTCTAGAAATCTTTTCAGTTCCTGGTCATCATTGAAAAATTTCTAGTGTTTAATGTTATCTAGGATTGAAGGCATGTGTTTTACTTCAATTTCATATCTCATATTGGAACATAACGGAGTCTTGAAATTTCTAACTGCTAATGCTAGTGAATCTTCTTGTTGATTAAAGTTTCTCTGAACAAATGTGATGTCAAAATCCAAAAATAAGTTTTCAATAAAGTCCCATACCTCATTCATGTATTTCTTTAGTCTTGTCTTCTTTGTTTGATAAATATTCTTGACTTGATGGATAACTAATTCAGTATCTCCAAAAACTGTTATTTTGTGAATTCCCATATCTTTTTCATATTTTAATCCCATCAGTAAAGCCTCATATTCTTCAATGTTATTGGTAGTCTCAAATTCTAATTTATAAGACAGAGGTATGACTTCCTTGGAAGGAGAAATAAATACAATCCCAACACCTGATCCCTCCTTTGAACATGAACAATTGAAAAACATCTTCCAAATTGAGTTTTCCATACTTTTCTCTAACTTACCAATAGGTTTATTAATTGGTGATTCTAGAATATCATCACTGATATGAAATATTGTTGAACCAATTTCAATGTCTACTGCATATATAGGATGTTTTCTTGGATTGTCATGATCACTTACAATATAAGAAAAATTTGACTTCCCTATATAATTTCTGATGTTCTCCCCAAAAAATAGGTATGGTGGCATATGTCAAATACATTTTAGGAGTTCCACCCACCTTTTTATCCCATGACCTAGACAAGATCACTCCAAACTTTGGTGGTATATCACCCTCTACATTGTCCATAATGACACTCTTCATAGGCAACTGATACAAAGTTACAACCAAATGTTTGATAAATCCTAAACACTTGACTTTTTTAGAGTCAAAAGAATAGACATCTTGGTATGGTTTTGTTATATCTAACCATATCTCATCCATAACCACCTTCAACATAAAATTATGTGAAGCTCCCAATTCAATGAGAAACTTATGCATAATTTTATCATGAATGTTTAGGGATATATAAAATATTGGTGAAGAATCAAATCCATTTTCAATATGAAGACCAATTGTTATAGCAGGATTTACATGTTGCAAATTTACAATGTATGAAGAGATGAAAGGTGATGGAGAAGTATATCAAGAGATCACAGTTGTAGGGGATTTCAAAATCTTCAAGATAGAATGTTTAAAAGGCTCATTTTTTATTAGCTCGACCAAAGGAATGAGAATTTTAATTTTATTTATATCGTGCTCCATATTAAAAGGATATATTTGTCTTTTTGTTTCTTTTAACTGTGAAACACATGCCTTTATATGTTTTTCATGTTGATCTGATTTGCTTGGCCCCTTCTTGGATGAAGTATTTGTCTTCTTAATCTACGTTTGATCATTCGGTTTCGACCCACCTTGTTTATAGATTAAATTATATTTATTGTTGGCATAGGGGTAGAACCAAGGTTCAATGCTTTAATAGTGCACCAACAAAACCCTAACTATTGGCCCTCTCAGCAACACCTGCGAAGGAGGCAAAGTCTCACCCGAGGTAGGAGAAGTGGGGGGTTACATGACTCAGGTTTTTGTAACCAAGATGGGACACTTATCTGTGATAGAAACACTTCACAAAGTATTCTATTAACACTAAAAGATGATATTCATTAACTCATTAGCTTCATTAACATCGCAGAACAAACCCTAAGATAGATCGACACAGTAAAAACAAAGATCAAGGACTTCTACCACTTAGCACATAGAACTGATTTAGATTTGGCATTCATTCATAAAGCACAGTAAATCATCAAGCAAAATTAGATTTGTCCAACATACATAATAGAAAATCACTCAGCATATTCAGAATATAAGGAACAAAACATAAAGCACATCAAAAGACATAAGATATATGTGGTACACCGCATTGTGGGGCTACCTCCACCAACTGCTTCATCTTCTTCATTATTCTTTAATTCTCTTACATTCATCCCCTCCTGTGCACAAAGCCACATACCTAAGCTTCGCTGAGGACATGATTTCTATACACTGAATGCTAGATATTCCTTCCCAAATCTAGGCCACAGCACAAAGCCTTACATACACAATTTATTGCACAAAGCAACCCAAAATTACTTGCACTTAGCCTTGCAAGCTATCTTCCGATTCTTTACTTCTACCATACATTCTTATATATTTATACTTTTACATTCCCTTACAAAAATTCCTAAACATGGGTAAACCCATGGGTCAAAATCCCATAACCCATTACAAAAACCCTAATGAACCCCTTGATGGGTCCACATAGCCCACAAAACAAGTGATATCCACGATCTCAGCTCCGCTATGGGGCTCCATCTTCGATCCTCACGTTGAAGTCCAAAAGGTGGTCCAAACCTGACCAAGGTTTCCTCAAAACTTGGTCAAGGGACAACAGGCCCCCAACACTCACCTGTGACTCATCCCGAGTCACTCAGATCTAGGCAGTGTTGCTTTGAAGGCCATGAGCTTCGCTCAAGCTACTTTGACTTGCATCTTTGCCTAAGCCTCCTACACAACGATCTCCTCAATTGTATTCTCTGTAATAGGCCCTTCCAGGTACTGTTCCACTGTCGCAACCACCTGGTCCAATTGCGAGCCTCATCCTTCAATTTATTCAAACACCTTACAGGCTTCATCCTGCACATGTTGTAATTTATGCGTGACTTCCATTACTCTGCCCTGGATGGCAGTAATCTGTTGTTGGACTTCACACTTCTCTTGATATATCTTCATTCTCTCAACTGCGGTGAAGAGCTTCATCTATGCCTACACAGTGAATTCATGTTGTTGTGCCTCCTGTAGCTGCACTTCTAGTTTCTTCAGCTCTGGATCTTCTGCGAGGAGTTCATAAGTCTGTGCACTTATATCGCTCAATTGTTTTCACTCTGAGGTGAGGGACCTGATCCTTCCTACTATGTTCTTGGTGGCTTCCTCCCTTTGATAGAGCACTTCTTGTGGGGTGCTCGGTACTTCTTGGATTTCCAACTCTGTTATCCACTCTTGAAGCTACTAGATGGCCTTAGCGAGCTTCACCACTTGAATTTCAACCAATTCTTGTTCCTCCTATGCCAATCTCAACATAGAGCGAAGTGATTTGTTCACCACTTGTTGGCACATAGGGGCAGACCCAGGTTTCAATGCTCAAGAGCGCACCAACAAAACCCTAACTACTAGCCCTTTTGGAAACACCTGCGAAGCAGATGAAGTCTCACCCAAGGTAGAGGCAGGGGTGGTTGCAAGACTCAGGTGTCTGCAACCTTAGCTGGGACATAGACCTGTGATTATACTACTTACATTGAACTTAACATCATTCAACCATTAATATCCAATCCTTATTCTACTTCGCAGATAGCACAGAGCATCACAATATTCACTTAGATCTACAGTATTTCAGAACTTAGCAATAGTAATACATCAGGTCCTGCAGATTAGTGCTAAGCACTTGCACATACATCAGATCTAATAATCATATATATATAAGAAGCATAAATCATAAGTGAATATATAAAAATCACATAGCATAAGAAGAGATAAACACAATGAATCAAAGCACAGAGCGTAACACACAGATTTACGTGGTTCACCCTGACCCTGGGGATATTTCCACCAACTCTTCTTATTTATTAATATCTTCAATCATCGGTTATAGCATAGAGAAAAAAAACCCTTCTTTGCAAAGGACAAAAGATCTGCGCAGCTCTCTAGATCCTTCTTCCTTACACTTCAGCACAAAGCCTCTTACAATAACTTTCACTTAGCCTTGCAAGATTCTTGTGATCATGCACAAAGAATTTACAATCCAGTTCTGGTTACACAGATTCAACTATTAGCAGTAAACCGTCTGCTATACATCACATAGATGCACTGCTCCTTCTATCTAGCCTAAGCATCTAATTATACACTACAAAAGTGGGCCTAAGCGTGGGTAAACCCACGGGCCAACATCCCTTTCCCATTACATTAACCTAAAAACCCTAATAGGGGCCCAAAAGTGGACCGATATGCTTTGCTTGGTTGTCCTTATTTGAATAGTTGTCACAGTTCCAAAATAGGTCAAAATGACCTAGGTTATCCCAAAACTTGGTCAAGGGCCAACAGGCCCCCAACACTCACCTATGATTCGTCCCGAGTCACTTTGGTCTGTGAAATTCTGCTTCAAAGGCCTTGAGCTTGGCTCGAGCTACTTCGACCTGCTGCTTCATTGTGGCCTTCTGCTGGGTGAATTCTAGGATCACTGTGTTGTTTAATGGTCCTTCCTGGCATTTTTCTGCAGTGATGATGACTTGCTTAAGTTCTTCTCTCTAGCTTTCAATCTCAGCAAATAATATGCATTCCTTGTCTTGCACCGATTTGATGCACTAAGTGACTTCCATCACTTTTCTCTGGATCATGTGTATCTATTGTTGAGTTGTGTGTTGTTCATGAGATCATTTTGTTCTATCTACTGTAGACAAAGCCTTCAACTGGGCATGTAATGTTTTCGCATGCTGCTTTGCTTCCTGGAGCTGCGACTCTAGCACCTGTAACTCTGGATTCTCTGTAAGGTTATTGTAGATTTGGGCACTCTGGTTACTTAGCTGCTTGCACTCTGAGGAAATATATTTCAATCGGTCAACTATGCTCCAAGCAGTTGCTTCTCACTGGTCTCTTATCTCATGGGGGGTCTCGGGCACAACACGAAGTTCTAGATCAGTGATGCGTTTCTGCAACTTTTGTATAATTTCTTCAAGATGGGCCACCTTCTGTGGAACTCTCTCTTCAGCTGGTACCTCGATAACGGTCATAGAGCAGAATGCTTTGTCAACTAGTTACTTCACTTCAAGCTTCTCTGCGAGCAATTGTTCCTTTCTTTGTTGCAGCTCTTCTTTCTCTTTATCCCACTGTACTTGAAGAGAAATTTTTTCTCTTTCGACAGCACTGTGTTGCTCGACAATTACTCCTTGTACCTGTGTGAGAGCATAGGTGGTTCATGCTATGTCTTATTGAGCTTATCAAAGGTGATCTTCGACCATGTCAACAATCTGGTGAAGTCGGGCTGGTTCATCTCCTGGTTCTACAGTCCCTACTATCAGAGGTGCAATGTGTAGTACACAGATGAACTGGAGTGCCTACTGAACTCCTTGTATTTCGATCTCTATACGGTTATACAACTTCTACTTCTTCACCTCCTACCTCTCTACTATCTCCTTTGAAGCATCATTCACTGATGCAATGATGAAATCAAATTCATCCAATGTGAGGGTAGTTTGCATCTTGGTTATAGGGGTCCTAGGCTTCTTTCGGTAGGATTCTTTCAGAGGTGAGACCTTCCTTTTCTTTGATGAGTCTTCTTCGTCCCTAGGCGGTGGTACTTTGCCTTTCTGTTGTTCAATTTATACACCTTCTATCTCTTTGCCATCACCTCTTTCATATGGTGTGAGAGAGGCAGTGCTTACAGATGCACTGTCTACTTCGTGAACCTCTTCAGGCTTCTTCATTTTTCTTGGTCCCGGTGTGTCCAGTACAGTCTCTGGGCTATCAACATTTGACATCTCCGTGGGGTTTGCTGGAATGAGAAGGTCCACTGACCAATCCATGGTGATCTCTTCGAGGTCTACTTCAGTCAACTTGTAATAAGACTGCAATTGTTTCTTATGTTCATCAACTCTCACTGTTATATACATGAAGTGACAATCCACACTGAAATTCATTAAGGGTATGAATATGTGGAGCATATTTGGCGTAATGTGAGGTGTAGCTTGGATGGCGGTCTTGAGCTGGTTGTAATATACGTGGAAGACGACATTCAACTTCCATTTCTTGTTCATATCGGTCGAGTACCATAGGGTACTGAACCTCGCAGCCAAAGGTTCAAATGGAGTGGTCTCTGGGAAAGTGGCACCCTCCAACATCTCCCATTCCATGAAGGTGATCAGTATGATAAGACAACTGAAATGGAACTCATACCCTTGGTCTTCCGCTTCCCTGCAATCTAGTTCAAGCTGATTCACCAAGTACTTCACCCAATTCATTTGAAGTCCTTTTGTGCACTTCCCTGCGAGATCGACTATGAATCCAGTTACTTGGGTGGGATGGTTCTTGTGGACTAGCTTGTCTGCAATCAGCTGATAGGAAAGGCACACTGCGCCACTCTAAACACAGGCTACCTTGTAGCCTCATGTGCCCTTCTTGACATCGCCATAGGTTTCTTTGATCTTCGCTGCTAGTTCTCTGTCATTGGTCTTTCCAAGATAGAACTCTTGTGGATCAGGTCCTTTCATGCTGAGTCCTATGATCCAATTAATCAAGGTGGGATCCACCATGACATGGTATTTCAACCACAAGTAGCCTCCGTGATAGCAAGACAGAAGTAGCTTTACGCACGCATTCACCACCTGGTGTATGCCAAAGTGTGGGATCTTCATGACATTCAACAATGTTGATTGTGCGAGGTTCTGGGTCCAAGACTGAGGGAGGATCTTTGAGTTCTTTCCCTTCATCTTCGTTAGATACTTGTGCAGAGAAAGAATACTGTAGACTTTCTTGTCGCCGAGGTTGAAGTCGCTAAACTTCAACACTGCGAGCTTGTCCTGATCGGAATGAACTACACACACCCCTTTTGGAAGGTACGCACTAACCATAGCATACTCAAATTATTGAGGCACACTGTCACGATTGATTTCACCACACAGAGGGGGTAGGTAAGTAGGAAAAATGCTCGGAATTAGTTTAGCATTCTCCAAATCGTCTCTATGTTTAGTATGCTTCTTGTCGACCCATCAAGACGATCCTGCTCGGGCAATGGACAAAGAAGCTGCTACTCCTCTTATCGATGATGCTTGGATTCTAGTGGACATTCCTCTTTCCTACATGACTCTCTCAGTCATTAAATCAAGGAGGACTTCTGTGATGGACTCTTTGACTACGGTGAGTTCATCGGACATACACACATAGAATAAATAATCAGGGTCGCAATGATCTTAGGCACTGCACGAAAATGAATAACAAGGATGTGATGATCACTATATACACTTGCTAGTCTATGAGATTCAATTTCTTAGTTGGAAAAAGTGTTATTCAGGCATGGAGCGATGAGATAAATAGGTAATATCAACAACAGTCTGCTTGTAACGGGTATGGGGCCTCCATTAAATCTGTTCTGTCCTTTACAGTGTTGTCCAATGCTCTGGTGGTGATACTTTAATGTTGTTTTGTCCATTTGGGGAGGAAGTCAAATGGGTATATTAGTCCAATGACTATATTTCTTTTCCATGGAAAAGTGACCCATGTCACTATTCTGATATCTCGATGAAGCTCAAACTCTGTGAAGATTCTTTCTGCGATATTCCATCGGGAATCTCCTGCAATTTTGTCCTCTTGTTATTTAACTTTCTATCTTTCTTTCCAGTGAGCTTCGTCTTAGTAGTTATTTTCCCATTCTGATTCCTATTTTCCTTGGATATAGTCACTTCACACTGTTGAGGTTCTTTCTTAGGGTTCAGGTATAACATCTCTTCTTTATCTGAGATAGAAACTTCAGTCTTCTGTGAGTCCTCTAGCATTCTAATAACTTTGACATTTGGGTTCCTAGTGTGATATGGATCTGATCTGTTCTCCTATTCTTCAATCAACTGCATGATCCTTCTAGTCATGAAGTCTTTTAACTCTTGTCTCTGTTGTTCTAAAACTTTTTCGTCTTCCTTCTTTCTGGCTTGATCTCTTTCAATCCAAGGATTTCCAAGTAACATAGTAAACGGGGCGCTGTCCTCAATGAATTTGATAATCTCAAAATCTTCCTCTGTCGAAGTTCCATTGGAATTCATAGATATTTGAGTGAGCCTTCCACATAGGTTTACCAATTTTCCTCTGAATAACCCTATTCCTCCTAGATATGGAGTCATAGCAGGCCTCCCTATAGCTTCCCAAGTTTTTTCTGTCATAAAATTCACCTTTGTTTCCTCATCCAAAACACAGTCAATGTCGAAGTATCCTATTCTTACCTTGATGCATTCTTTTTCTTTAAATATCTCTGCTAATATAACATGTCGGTGGTCATTCAAGGTGTCTTTCATCTGTACCAACATCTTCTCTGATTCTTTCTAGGGTTCTTCTATTTCCAGATCTACTTTAGGGTTTTCTTCATGCAGATTCATTTTTTCAAGCTTAGCAATCATTCTAGGGAAATATAATACTTTGTGATCTAGAGATTTGCAGCAAATATAATTGGGTCCTCCACTAGGGAATTCTTTAGCTAGATGTCTCGGTCTTCTGCAGCTGTAACAGAGGGTTAATCCTCTTTTTCTTGTAACTAATCCCCAGCCTCTTCTGTACTTCACACTAGGATCATAGGGGTCAATCTGCAATAAATTCTTTCTAGGATCCTGCATCCATTTGTTAGTCCAAACATTCTTTCTATGCATAGGTATAACATATCTATCATTATACTTATCAGATCTATTCATAGAAAACTTTCTTTCATCTAACAATGCCCTAGTTTTCAAGCTAGGACATAATCTACCAAGAATACCTAGATCCATGCTTTTAGAAACAAAAATTTCTACTAGTCTTACTTTTACAGAGCACAAATCTTTAAAATCTAGAACTTTCTTACCTTTATCAGAGCACAAAACTTACAAATCTTACCTCTTTCTCGCAAATCTGACCTCTTTTCTTCAGATCTAGCCTTTTTTTCTTGGCACAAAGCTTCACAGGTCAAGTAGGACACTGTGCACTAGGGCAACATATCTACGCACAGATATTACTTTTCACAAAGCTTCTTCTTCTCTAGTTCCTAGAAATCACAGTTTCAAATCCTGATACTACGCACTTCAACAATAGATCTATGCATAGAGCTTATATTTTATTTACTTCAGTTCCCAACAATCACAGTTTCAGGTCCCGAAAATAGAACCGTTTGTTGGCACAGAGGGGTAGACCCAAGGTTCAACGTTCAAGAGCACACCAACAAAACCCTAACTACCGGCCCTTTCGGTAACACCTGCGAAGCAGATGAAGTCTCACCCAAGGTAGAGGCAGTGGTGGTTGCAAGACTCAGGTGTCTACAACCTTAGATGGGACACAGACCTATTATTAAACTACTTACAACACACTTAGCATCAGTTAACCATTAATATCCAACGCTTATTCTACTTCGCAGATAGCACAGAGCATCACAATATTCACTTAGATCTATAGTATCTCAGCGCTTAGCAACAATAATACATTAGGTCTTGCAGATCAACACTAAGCACTTGCACATACATCGGATCTAATAATCATATATATCTAAGAATCACAAATCATAAGTGAATATATCAAAAGAACATAGCATAAGAAGAGATAACACAATGAATCAAAGAACATAGCGTTACACACAGATTTACGGGGTTCACCCCCACCCTAGGGCTACGTCCACCAACTCTTCTTATTTATTAATATCTTCAATCATCAGTTACAACAAAGAGCACAAAAACCCTTCTTTGCAAAGGACATAAGATCTATGCAGCTCGCTAGATCCTTCTTCCTTACACTTCAACACAAATCCTCTTACAATAACTTACACTTAGCCTTGCAAGATTCTTGTGATCATGCACAAAGCATTTACAATCCACTTCTGATCACACAGATCTAACTATTATCACTAAGTCATCTGTCATACATCACATAGATGCACTGTTCCTTCTATCTAGCCTAAGCATCTATTTATACATTACAACAGTGGGCCTAAGTGTGGGTAAACCCATGGGTCGACATCCCTTTCCCATTACATTAACCCAAAAACCCTAATAGGGGCCCAAAAGTGGATCGAGATGCTTCACTTGGTGGTCCTTCTTTGACTAGCTGTCGTAGTTCCAAAATAGGTCAAAATGACCCAGGTTATCCCAAAACTTGGTCAAGGGCCAACACCGCCTCTTTGACCATAGTCTTCTCTATGAGTAGTTGATCCCTTTCTCTCTATATATTTACTTTTTCCTCCTCGATCATCGCCTAAAACTCATATTTTTCATTCACATAGGTGGTTACGTAGTACCGCGCAACTCGTAGTTTCTATAAGACTTCCTATTTCTATTTCTTCAAGGCTTTTATAGCCTTCTCCTTTTCTTCTTGCACTTTCTGGAGTCGAGCCTTAGTCACATCTGCAAGTCTTCTTAGCTGGGTGGGCTCATCCCCTAATTCTACAATCTGTGATGAGGAGGGTGCAGTGGGTATTGTGTTGACTGATTTAATAGATTGTTGAATTTCCTTTAGTTCCTTCTTGAATCTCTCATACATCTCACCCTGCTTCACTCCATATCTATGTAAGATATCCTCAAACGCATCCTCCATCACTCGGCAGACTAGACTGATATCATATTTCGTGAGCATGGCCTCTAACTGGGGCTTACTGGCATGGGTCTTCTTTCTTGATGAAGGTTTCTTTGGAGAAACCTTTCTCTTTTGTGGTGTTATAGTAGGGGGATCTTTCAACAGTGTAGCTTCACCTTCGCCTCACTTTTCTCCTTCATCCCATCCTATTTGTCCATTTGCATCATCTCCTCCTCCTGTCAAGCCAGATCCATTTCCCTGTAGAGGTGCTATCTTCCTCATCAGTCTCTATATTATGGAATTACTCATTTTTCTTTTTCTTCTTTGCACTGGATTGTCCATCTTGCTCGACCTGAGTGACCAAGGGGCTTCTTATGATGTTAGGGTTGGATAGTTCTGCATCATCAACCAGTACAAGGAAATCCTTTGGCCATTCCTTCATGATCTGCTCCATGTCTTCATCTATCATATTATAATATGATTGTAGCTCTTCCTTTCTCTCATCTTTGCGCGCAATGATATATATAAAATGTTGATCTATGTGTAAATTCACAAATGATCGGTACTAGTGCAAGGTACGTGGTGTCATTCATGGAAAGGATTCAATGGAAACCTTCAGTTGTTGATAATAGGCATGGAACACAACATTTGACTGTTGTTTCTTCACCATATCGTCGGTGTACCACAAGATAGAGAACCTAGAGGCCAACGGCTCCGAGGGTTCTATCTCCGAGAAGGTGGCTCCTTCAGGCATTTTCCAAGTGAAAAATGTGATCAACACAAGAAACTGGCTGAAGTGGAATTCATATCCCTGAACCTGAGCTTCGTGACAATATTTCTCGATCTCATTGACGAGGTAACTCACCCAATTCATTTGCATTCCATCCACGCATTTTCTTGCGAGTTCCACCACATTCCCGGTGACCTCTGTGGGGCGATTATTTATTACAAGCTTTCCATCTATGAGATGGAAAGCGAGGCACACTATGCCATACTGGATAGAGGATACCTTTTAGCCTTGCTTTCCCTTTTCACCTTCTCCATATGCCTCCTTAATACACTATGTCAGGGAGCAGTCTGAGGCCTTCCCTGGGTAAAATTGTTGAGGTTCGAGTCCCTTCATTCTTAATCCTGTAATCAAGTGGATCAACATTGGATCCACAATAATCCTTTTATCGAGCCACAGGTATCCACCATGTTAGCATGACAAGAGGAGTTTAACGCAAGAGTTAACCTCCTGGTGTTGGCCAAAATGGGGAATATTCATCATGTTGAGCACAGTGGACTATGCCAGCTCCTTAATCCATGGTTGGGAGATAATGAGAGGCTTCTTCCCAGTTTACTTTGTCAGGTATCTATGGGGTGATAGAATAGTGTAGTTCTTTCTATATCCAAGGTTAAAGTCGTTATTCTTCAGCAATGGGATCTGTCCCAACTGAATTTACACTATGCGTATTCCCTTTGGGATGTACATGGTGATCAAACTGTACTCATAGTCTCATGGAATGTTGTAGTGGTTAACCGCGCCAACCAACGGTGGAATATATTTTGGTAATATCGACGGGATCTGCTTCATGTTAGCCAGATTGCTGCGATGCTTACTTCATTGTTCAGTCGTGGGGTTAGTACGTCCAGAACGTCATCCAATTGAAGGGGAAGCCTACATTCCCCTGGTCGATGATTCCTGGATACCTTAAAACATATCTCTATCAGCCATAAACTTGTTAAGAACCTCCTCGATGGACTTCTCTAACTCATGTCATTCCCCCGACATTCTCACTTTTAAATGGGTAGGTTGGAGTAGGTGAATGGACAGGTGGGGTAGAAAAACAGATGATGATGTCTAGCTTTTGATAACACAGTTTGATGCACAATCAGTTGTCTGATAGCTCAGTTAATCACGGGTGGAAAAAAGTGGTCTCGGCACAGTGAACAATGGATTAAATAAGCTAGCATCGTAACATATTCCTCTAATGGGAAGAGATGCTTCCATCAATGTGAATCTATCCATTATGGTGTGGTCTCAACATCCCAAAAAAGGTACATCCACCCATAAATGTGTTTTCTATCTATTTCAGAGAGTCATCTAACATGTGGAGCACCTCCAACGATCATATAGCTTCTCCAGGGAGAAGTCCCATTCTACACGGTTTTGTTGTTCCAGCGAGGTTCAGATCCTGCAAACCTGTCTCTTGTGAAGTCTTCCATCTGTTCTCTATAATTTCCTGCAGATTTTCTAACTTGGATTTATTCTTATTGATCTTCCTTGCCTTCTTTCCTATGATCTGAGTTCCTCTCACTATTTCTAGAATCCTCTTTCCATTCGTATTCTTATCTTCTCCTATCATAGTGACTTCGCATTGTTGTTGTTGGATTACTGAGAGGGGGGGTGAATCAGTAATAGAGCAATTAAAATCCCTTTTAACCATATGATCCAAGTGTTATATCAATTAAGCATTAACAACCAATAACTGCAGAGTAAATAAGCAATGAACAAATGAACAATCATACACATACACAGTACACCAATGTTTTACGTGAAAACCCAAATCGGGAGAAAACCACAGAATGATTTTTCTTATATGTCTTGAAGAATCACATTCATTGGAAGCACCAACTTCCTTTGTTTTCCAGTTAAAACTGGAAGGAGGCTCCAACCCCCTAGTTTCTTAGGTTACAACCTGAGGGAATCTCCAACTCCCCAATTCTCTGGCTACAACCAGAAGGAGGCTACAACCCCCTATGTTCTCCATCTACAACCAAAAGGTGGCTACAACCACCTATCCTTGCCCCGTCCTGCCACCCTGAAGTAGAAGTAGAATGATGGAACCACTGTCACACTATCACTGTGAGATATACTGATGTAAACCTGTACCAATAAATATGAACCATGCATCAACCATGCATCAACCTATACCTCAAACTGTAATCAACCTGTACCATAAACAAGTGCATCAACCATGCACCAACCTGTAATCAACCTATACCATAAATAAGTGCATCAACCATGCATCGACCTGTACCTCAACCTGTAATAAACCTGTACCTTAAACAAGTGCATCAACCATTCAACCATGCACCAACTTGTAATCAACCTGTACCATAAACAAGTGAATCAACCATGCACCAATCTGTAATCAACATGTACCATAAACAAGTGCATCAACCATGCACCAACCTATAATCAACCTGTAACAAAAACAAGTGCATCAACCATGCACCAACCTATAATCAACCTATACCAAAAGCAAGTGCATCAACCATGCACCAACTTGTAATCAACATGTACCAAAAACAAGTGCATCCAACCATGTACCAAGTATGTACCAATCATGTGTCAACTACTCATCAACTATGACTCATCAATATGTTCTAATATCATCAACTATACACCTCATGTATGTGTGCCAACTCATCAACTACTTGTCTCAACCATGTACTCAACATGTACCACAACCAAAATCCCTCATCAATTTCATCATCCAAATCTGATTTGTATCTCTGTAATA
>ML856803.1:27508-50013 GCA_009831015.1 Picea engelmannii | reverse complement strand
AAATGAAATGGTGATGCGCAACATAGTAACAAAGAAGAGACCAAAAGACAACAACAAGGAAGAAGAAGTCAGTAAAAGATCCTCTAAAAATTCTGGTCATGAAACAAAAAAATGAGAATAGTTTTTCCTAAGGCACAAAAGTGGCAGGAAATAAAATAGCCACAGGAAGAAAGAGAAAACAGGTGGATCACTTGGAAGGTGAATTCAAGAATATAAAACCATCCACCTTTGACGGAGAATCAAGGACGGGTGAAGAGGTTGAAGCATGGCTACTAGATATAAAGAAATACTTCTAGATTTATAATTATTCTAGTAACATGAAAGTTTGAATGGCCAATTATAACATGAAGGGAAAAGCGAGTATCTAGTAGCAAGACCTGAAATTGGCCAAGGGATTAAAAGAGAAACATATGGAATGGTCATATTTCAAGAAATATTTCAATAAGAAATATTTATCAGAAAGCTATTACGAAAGAAAGACTAAGGAATCTTATGAGATAAGACTCAGACAAATGACCATGTATGATCTGATAAATAAATTTCTCGAATTATTGATATTTGTGCCATACATAAAGGAAGACAATGTAAACATACATCGATTCTTAAGTTGTCTACCACAGTCATACAAGGACATAATTGAATTCTTCAATCCCAAAAATTTAAGTGAAGTATTTAGAAAGGCTCGGATGTTCTATGATCAGTACAAACAAAGGTCTGAAATTCCCAAGCCATGGAAGGATAAGAAACGAGAGAAAATAAATCAGCGAAAGAAAGGCTTCCAACCAACCCCTTTCCAGAATATGGAAAATAACTTCCAAAAGAAATATTTTCATTACAAAAACCAGAATTCCCAAGGGGGAGGTAGACCAATTAATCTAGGAGTCAAGAAAGTTGGGGACAGCCCCAGGGAACCATTAAAGTGTTGGGAATTTGGAGAACCTAACTTGAGGAGGAACTGTCCATGTTTAACTTCCGCAGCAAGGACTGCAGTCCATAAACTGCAATAATCCTCTATAGTAGGAGATATGGGCATAAGCATGCACAAAGTTAATGCAGATGTAGATGGAAGACAAGTTGAGCATCAATCCACTATCGTGGAGGTTGAAGGTAAAATTCATGATCATCACATTTCTATTTTTATTGACTCGGGGGCTAGTTTGAGTTATGTTACTCATGGTTTACTTGAATTAAACAAGCTCAAGAAAGTAAAGGATGCTAAGTCTTGGTTAGTACAATTAGCAATAGGGACTATGAGAAAAGTAAAAGATTTCATTTCTAAATGTTTCAATTTAGATGGCCAAAGTATCAATTTAAATCTGAATGTCTTACCTTTCAGATCTTACGATATAATAATTGGAATGGATTGGTTAGAGAAACATAAAGTAATTCTTAACTGTTACGAAATGTCAGTTACTTACAGAGACAAAAACAACACAGTTAGGACAATACAAGGGGTCAGAAAACTAGTTTTAGTTAGGTAGATATCAACCATGTAGTTTAAGGAATGTATGAATAAGGGTTTCCAAGTTTATTTTGTCCAAGTAACTAATCTGTTAGACAAGGAAAATAAACCCATCTTAGAAGAATTTGCAGTCCTACGTGGTTTTAAAGATTTTTTTGTGGAAGAAATACTAGAATTGCCTCCATGAAGAGATATATACTTCTCTATCGATCTACTACCTAGATCTACCCCAATATCTAAGGCACCCTATAGGATGAGTTTACCTGAATTAACAGAGATGAAAATTCAAGTGCAAGAACTATTGGATAAAGAATATATCAGACCAAGTGTCTCGCCTTAGGGAGCACCGATTCTTTTTGTTAAAAATAAAGATGGGAATTTAAGGTTATGCATCGATTATCGAAAATTAAACAAAATGATGATTACAAATAAGTATTCTCTACCCATAATTATTGACATGTTTGACCAAGTGAGAAGAGAAAATATTTTCTCTAAGTTAGATTTAAGGTATGGTTATCACCAAGTGAGATAAAGGATGCAGATATAAATAAAACAACTTTTAGAACAAGATACAAACACTATGATTTTTTCGTAATTATGTTTGGTCTTACTAATCCACCAACAAACTTTATGTGTTTGATGAATAGTAAATTCAGTCAATATTTGGATAAATTTGTATTGGTATTTATCGATGACATTTTAGTTTATTCGAAAACAGAAGAAGAACATGAAGAAAATCTGAAAATAGTATTGCAGACCTTAAGGAAACACAAGTTGTATGAAAAGTTTGAAAAATGTGACT
Source organism: Picea engelmannii (assembly GCA_009831015.1). Lineage (NCBI taxonomy): Eukaryota > Viridiplantae > Streptophyta > Pinopsida > Pinales > Pinaceae > Picea > Picea engelmannii. Next base: position 47,749 of record ML856803.1, on the reverse strand, counting down.
TATACCAAAGTAGAATACAATACCTAGGACATGTGATATCCGAAGAAGATATCGCATTTGATCTAGAGAGGATAAAATCAATTATGGAATGGGCTATCCCTAAGGATGTAGTAGACATCAGATCATTTATGGGAATTATGGATTACTACCACAGATTTATCGATGAATTTTCTAATATCGTGGACCCAATTACATCTCTACAGAAAAAGGGAATAAGGTTTACCTGGTCGCAAAAATGTCAGGACAACTTTAATAAGCTAAAAGAATTGTTAACTACAACACCTATTTTAAGGGTAGCATACCCTTATAAAGACTTTATAGTTTGTGTGGATGCAAGCAAAGAAGGATGGGGTGTTGTCCTAACTCAAGAGGGGCACAACATCTGTTATGAATCACGTAAAATGAAAGAACATGAATGAAACTATGTCACACATGATTTGGAATTAGTAATTGTAATTCATGTTCTAAAAATGTGGTGACATTATTGAATGGGGAGGAAATGTATGCTGCTAACCAACAACAGTGGTGTGAAATTCTTATTCAATCAACCAGATCTCAATGAAAGGCAAGCGAGGTGGATGGCATTCTTGAGTGAATTTGATTTTGAATTAAGACACATCAAAGGAAAAGAAAAAAAAGTTGTAGATTCCCTAAGTTGAAGGACTAGCAGACTTTTTGAGATAAGTATTAGCAAAGAAGAAAATGGCATCGAACAAAGAATAAAATATGCAAGCTGTAATGATGAAAAATACATCAAAACAATAGCATATTTCCAAGGCAATGCAAAAACATTGCACAAAATAGATCTGAGTTTGGATAAAAATTGATTGCTAAGGTTCAAAAACAGGTTGTACATACCTAATTATGTTGATTTAAAGTCAACAATTCCGAAGGAATTTCACAAAAAACCATATTCTATTCATCTAAGATACCAGAAAATGGTAACAACTTTAAGAAAATTGTTTGATTGGCATAACATGAAAAGTGAAACAGTTGAATATTTATCCAAATGCTTATATTTTCAATAGTTAAAGGTTGAACATCAACATGTAGCCAACTTTCTACAACCTCTACCTATGCTAGAATGGAAGTGGGAGATTATCTCGCTAGACTTCATCACAGGTTTGCCTAAGAATCAAAAGCAAAATGACTCGATTATGGTAGCGATTGATAAACTTAGCAAATCTACACATTTTATACCTGTGAAATCTACTTATAAAGAAACTAATATTGTTGAAATATTTATGAAGAAAATATTTAGATTGCATGGAATTCCTAAAATGGTGACTGCGGATAGAGATGTCAAATTTACGTCAATGTTTTGGAAGTAATTGTTTGCAGGGTTGGATACTAACCTGAGTTTCAACACAAGATACCATCCACAAACATATGGGATAACTGAACGAATGAATTATATTGTGGAAGACATGTTACAAATGTACGTGAGAATGAAACCAACTAAGTGGGAGGAGTACCTACACTTAGTTGAATTTTCTTACAATAATGGTTATCAAACATCAGCTAAGATGAGTCCCCTCGAAGAACTATATGGAAGGAAATTCACAACTCCGATCAGCTGGGATAATCCAGTTGACAGACTTATGATGGGACCAGAAATGCTCCACGAAATGGAGAAAATGGTTAGAAAGGTACAACAAAATTTAAAAGAGTCACAAGACAGACAGAAAAGCTACTCAGATTTAAAAATGAGACACCAAGAATTTCAAGTTGGGGACCATGTATACTTGAAAGTCAAAGCAAGGAGAAGCTCTCTAAAGATAGGAAATTGTTCAAAGTTGGTGCCCAGGTTTTGTGGCTCGTTCAAGATCGAAGCTCGAATTGGACCTGCGACATATCAACTTGCACTTTCTGCAAAGTTAAAAGTTGATAATGTTTTTCATGTTTCTTTATTGAAAAAGTATATTCATGATTCTACTCACAGCATTGATTGGAACATGGTGCAAGTGGAACCAGAAGGTGATTTACAAGAGGAACCTCTATGCATTCTAGACAGGAAAGAAACATTACTACGGAACAGAGCCACGACCGAGGTAAAAGTGCAATGGAAGCACTTTAGTCCTGAGGAGGCCACTTGGGAATTGGAGGAAGATTTGAAGAAATCTTATCAAACCCTATTCCAAGAGAGTAATGAACACTGAGGAAAGTGTTGTACTTAAGGGGAGAGGATGTAATATCCCCAAAAATAATTGATTATTAAAGTCTAAGTGTACTTGGGAATAAATTTCCATTTTTGGAAAAATCATATTTGGAATTTTTTTTCCATTTATGGCAATCCAAATTTGGAATTTGATTATTGTAATAAATTATTTATGACTGTTGGGAAAATATTTGACTTACCCAATGAAATTCTTTGATTGTGACAGATGTAAAAGATAATTTTTTTTATAAATTAAATGCTGGAAGACAAATGGAACAACTGCGTTAAAAACAACTGACCATGACTCCATGAGTGGGGAATAGATTTGAGTTGCCTCAGGGATGATTTTTACAAGAAGAAAATGAGGGATTTGACCACTAGCAGCCCCTAAAAATCAGGGATTTGTAAACCTGCGAATTTCCCAAGTAGGGAAGGAAAGACCTAGGCACAAGATGTATATAAATACAACATATGGAGGAGGCAAGACGTTTCTTAGTATGTTGGAGAAATGAAACTACTTGTTGTTATGAACACTCTTAGTGTGAGGCAAGAGAATTTATGATCTATGGAAGGTGACTGTAGAAAAGGAGGATCATCTCAGTTTTCCCTTATGGGCTCATGGTGAGGCTAGGGGGTGAACGAAGAAAGTAAAATTGGTTGTTCTGTGCTACGGTTGGGTGGAACGTGGTTGTTCCATTTGTGTCCCAGCATCAGTTTTCAGATATGTACCTTTACTTACATTATTGTTAATATTCTATTGATTATTAATTGTTAGGAATGTGATGGGTTATGTGATGTTAGTATATAATTACACACACACACACACACACATATACATATTCTCACTTGGAAAAAATAATAGAACTATTGTAGGTTCTATAAAGAATGAATAGGGTTACACATATATAAATGACTGAATGTATACATATAGGTATTCATATGAAAAAAAATGATAGAATTGTTGTATGCTCTTGTTATAATTAAATATGGTTTGTAACATCCCGCTCTGGCGCACTGAGAAAACTTATTCTGTGAGGACACTTGCTCGCAAGTGATCTGGACTTTTATGATGTTAAAACATTGATCCTTGATTATGATGCATTATGATAGATGACATGATGTTTTACTTCTTTGACATAGACAGGTTCTATTGACTCAGTTTTATTGAGTGTGTAGGGTTTTGGACCTTGAGGATGCAGAGGTATCGGTGGAACCCCTTGGACTCAGGATTGAGTCAGGGAGTGTGTTATTTGGGTTGATTCATTTACTGTGATATTTCATTGATTCGATGATATGATGCTGACATGTTCTGACACGATTGTTGATGATGTAGGCTGACAATAACTTGCTGACCAGACTCACATATGGAGTAAAGGGGCCACACACGATTTCCAGAGAGGTTGAGGGAGAGGTGTGGACAGCAGCCCTGCCACAGCCTACTAGCACTCTCACCATGGCTCGAACTATAGGTTAACAATTACCTAGTTCGAGAGGATCCATGATGCCATGAGGGAAGACTGCGACAATCACTCACGATGATTCTAAGGGGCAAGCAATAAGGCGGGGGACTTATTCCTTAGAGCCCTTAGTCTCCCACAATTTCACCTGGTGGAGTGTTGACTCTAGGGGTTATAGATGTCTACCAATCAGTCAAGTTGGCGAGTAGAACCCTTGGAGCACGTGGTGCATCTTGAAGGGCACGTCGCACAAACAAAACACAAGAAGCGAGTGGTACCCTTGGAGCACGTGGTGCATCCTGAAGGGCATGTCACGCAAAAGAAACACAAGAAGCGAGTGGCACCCTTGGAGCATGTGGTGCATCCCGAAGGGCACATCGCGCAAAACAAACACAAGAAGTGAGTGGCACCCTTGGAGCATGCGGTGCATCCTGAAGGGCACGTCACACAAAAGAAACAAACGAGGCGAGTGGCACCCTTGGAGCATGTAGTGCGTCCTGAAGGGCACGTCACACTGATGAGGATGAAGAAACAAACCTAGATGTCCCTAAGACTTTAATGCCTTAAGAATCCTTAAACAAATTCCCTAACCAAGTGTCGCCCAGTTCAGAATCTAAGTCATAAGTCTAAAATTTCTCTAGGGTAAAAATTTAGTCTAACCTTAAGAAAAGACCCTAAGAATAAAAATAAAAATTTAAACAAAAACCCACTTCAGTAATAGTTTATTCTTCATAAAATTCTTGGGGTGAATGAAGAGAGTAATAATTTAATTAAACTAAGGGATTTAAAAATTTGCAAAAAAGAAACTATTTCTTAACTTATGAAAGTACAAAAGATATTAAATAAATAATAAAAAGGAAAGATTTAATAACTCAACTGCCATTTAGGGTTTAATAAAAAGGGGAAAGAAGGGAATAATAAGAATTAGGAAACTAAGTAATGGACGAAACTTAATAAAGGAAAGATGGGAACTTATGGTAAAAAGCACGGTCAACATAGTAAGGAATCTGCAATTAAGAACCTGCTAATCTGAGCTAATTTAGTAACATCTTTTTTTAGGAAAGTATTTAAAACATGTAAGGGGATCTAGGAACACCTAGGAGTAAATTTAGAAGTGACTCTAGGTGGGTGAGGGATTTGAGACAATTAATAAATTTAAAGAAAATATTTATTAGAGAAAAGAGGGGGATGGACGACACTTGTGAGATGGAGAATATTTAGAATATTTTATTGAAACTTAATTTAAAAATGTAAATTAGGAAAGTTGGTGGGTCTCAAAACTCTATAAAATAAAGGGAAGATGAGGAATAAAGGGATCGACTATTATAATAATGTTACGCTTCCAGATTGTGACTTGACTGATTGCTTGTGAGGAGTTGGGATTTTCTAGCTCGGATAGGAGTGGTAGCTCGGCCTTGCCAGGCGAGCTGGGAAGCTAGACGGACCATATGGATTGTGTGTGGCCCCTTTGCGGCTCGGGGAGCTAAGGGAGAAGCAGAGTACCCCTAGCGATTGGCTAGGAGGTACTGGTGTAGTCTCGATGGTTGGCGAGCGGGAGTGGCAAGGAGCGCGCGGACTTCATTAGAGGCGGGCGACAAGGAAAAGGTACGCTTGCTTATTTTATTGAGTATAATGGATTGGAAATTATGTTGGGAACTGTATGATGATTTAATGGATGAATTTTGTCTTAATCTTCTGTCGTTCAATGCATTTCCTAATTTCATTGTGGTCAGCGTTCTAACTGGGTTCTATTGTTCCTTTGATGGGACCCTTATGATTCTGCGATACCCCTTGTGGCTGTATATTCCTGGATGTGGTGTCTTCGCATTCAAATTTTTAATGTGTTATCACAGAAATATCCTTTATGAAAGTAACCATTAATGAACCATGATAGCTACTGCCCTAAGCGTTGAACTCCTTCGGCTAGTAATGGTGATTTACATGTTGGGTCTGTCGGCGAGAAGTATTTAATAGACAAATCGTATTTTATTTATAGGCATTCTGAAACTTAATCTAGATATCAAATCTACCTGCGGTATGTAGGTTAAATGACAAATCATATTTTATTTCACTGGTATACTGAATTAAACCCAGATAATAAAAATCTGTCTGCGATATGAAATTTAAATGACCAATCATATTTCTGTCCCTGGTACTCTGATTTTTAACCCAGACTTTTTAAATCAAGGGAAATTTATTTTTTTCGTTGGGCCAAGGCGTTTTGCCAACTGGTATGTTGGAGACTATACTCATTTGGGCTTTGGCAGTAATCTGCTAGACTGTATCAGGTGCCCCCTTCACATAATATCTACCCAAGAAAACCCATTCCTGACATCACATTTTGTAATTTGAATCCGGTAAATTCATTTCTGGTTTTCTGATGTGCAAGGGGTTGATTTTGATTGTCATTGTATCTCATCTCCTGTAGTGAATGCCTTTCCTCCAGAAATTGCTATGTCTGGGGTAACTACAACACTCATATTTACTTTTCTCCACATCGAAGCAAAAAAAAAAAAAAAAAACCAACCACCAAACCCACCTAGATTGTTGACAGGTACTGTAATATGTTTCCTACCCCTTCACTGACTACACTTTGAATGAGAAGAGTATTTTGGGGAAGGATGAACACTTATTCCCGGTCATAGCATCCTTTTCAAAGAATTCCATGTCCTGCGTCAGCTCTTCTTATGAGTATTATGTTCTAAGATTAATTCTTACCTGTTGTGTATCATTTTTTTATGCCTGTGTGTTGACTTGGGCTTTACCGGTCGGGTGGGTGCATGAGTGTAAGTTGGCATTGTTCCTGGAGGCGTGTTACGCCCTTTCAAAACCATAGTTGCCTCATCCTAAAATCGTTGTGATAAGACCTATTGTCCCAACTGTTTCTTTCGACCGCTAGTTCTGGGGTTGGCCAGATCGGCAAGACAGTTGTTGGGATAGGGCGCCCTTTTTTTAGGCGCAGACTCCTCGTGTTACCCACATCTTTTGCTCTGATTCAGATTGTTTGTGATCTTATTTCTCAGAGGTTTATAGCATTAAAAGTCCATGTTGAAAGCTGATTTTTTTTTAAAAATAACCAGAGTGGGGGTCCGGTTGCTGTTTCCTTTTGAATCGCCTAGCAGTATTAAATTCTTAAAGGATTGATGTGTTTTTATTTATTAATGGATCCCCTCCTTACCCTATGCCATTGTAGTCTCCCAGGGATTGGAATGCTGTGTCTCTACCCTATTCCCACCTGCAATGTAACTGGGACGTCAGCATGCTTTCCGACTGTTCTGGCAGAAATTTATCAGTTTGGTGAAAGGCCGGGAGCGGAATTCGCCATGTTACTGCTGTCGTCAATTTGATCAACTCCCTCCTTAGAGTGGATGTTGTCAAGTTAGGGTGTTTCTTTTATTTAACTAGTTAATTCTTATGATTAATGATGTAGCTACAGCTTTAATCCTCCAGCCAGCGTGTCCACCTTGTGAATATAGAAATGAACAGTTAATTCGGGAAACAGTTAATTTAGAATTCTTTAGTTAAATAAATCTTATCATTGCAATTTAAAATAAATGGTATTGTGGTACCATTTCTTGCTTCTTTATAATTCAATAGTGATATGGGGTGTACTCATTGATATCTCATTGTTTTAGGCCTTCCGGTTTATCATATTTTATGTTTTCATTATCATATATTATGCTTTTGGGTCAAGACAATTATGTCATCATTATATGTATCCACTAGGATAAGAAGTAATGGTAGATATTGACATGAAAATTTTATGGCTAAATGTGTTAGATTGTGATGTTTGACATATTGTTCTTAATTGTCGAGGCTCTTTAGATCACTATATTTAGTAGTATAATTGAAATGGAATTCATCCCCCTTTTTCAAGTTATGGTACTTGGGTTTCACTATATTTAAGTTCCATTATTTGAATTGGAATTCATTTTTAAATCCAAGTGATGGTACTAGAATATCATCATGTAGTAATCTAAGGAGTTACGCATTTTTATCATATAGTTGAACGAGGACTAGCATGTTATCAAACGGTTAAAAATTAAAATTAATGTTCTAGTTATTTGAAACATCTAAAATGTATGGAAAGCATAATTGCTGCAAGGTTTTCTAAATATAAAAGGCGAAGTGGTTATCATGGACGGTAAATGTTTTTGTAAATTTTATGGTAGGTAACATATAAGATGGTTTGATTAAATTATTGTAGAGTTATTTAACCGTAGCGTAATGTGGTATTAGTTATGGTGGTATTGTTGAGATTTTGTTGAGTTGATAACATATAATGTACTGTTATTAAACGAAGTGCAATCGGTTGTCAAGAGTTAGTAATTGGGAACAAAAATTAATGGAATTAATGGAGAAGTTGGTCTGTAATTTAATGCCCTTTTGTGTCATAGATAATTTCTTGTCTTAACAATGGTCAGGCGTTGTCAGAGTCCTTCTGACTTGTGCCTTCCATAGAGGACGTGGTGGTTCCTTGATTATTGTTGTACTAGTTGGTAATCGTTTGGTTGCTTGGTCTTCTTGTGTCGGGCAGGATATAGACACCTCCTTGTAGCTTAGTATATAAGGCTGCGTGTGATTATTTTCTGTGTTAAGATTCCAATGCCGTATCAAGAGTCTCGAGCCCTTTAAAGGCAGGGTTTCCACTCTTGCGACACACTTGATGAAGATTACTAGTTTCTTCCTGAGCAGTCAGCCAGGAGCCTATCTGACCTTCTCTCTCTCCAGAGCAGAGAACTAATATTAAATGCCCTGCTTTCCTGTGCAAAAATAGTAAAAATCTACTACTATGGATTCTTCCATCGGTGTTCGTACTATACATAACACTGTATGTCGTTTAAGGCTTGCAGTTACTTTTGGTGCGCCTTATGTCTTCTTGTTGTGATCATCGTGGTTGCATATTGTTACTCATCGAGTGGCGACGTAGAGTCAAGTATGTATGTTTCCTTTTTACACGTGTGCAGACAACTTAACAAAAAAAAAATTGCACCTATTATCAGATTTGTTGTCGTAACGAGGAGATCGTTACAGTTTCCAGCTCAAGAAGTACGATAGAGACCTGACTTTAATGGATATAACCAGTGTTAAATTCCTATAGACCAAAAAGACATCTAGATTAACATGATTCTAGATCCTATTAAATGACGGGCCATGTCACTAAGTTGGGTAGGGTTTCACACTATTAGGTATAGGGTTTATTTGTGGCATAGGTATGGAACCATAGGCATTAAGGTGTATGATCTGTCATGTCTTCGTTGGAAGGAAAACCTTATAACCACCCTTGGTAACGATATTACTTGTGCACTTAGTAACTATTCAACATTCTATGGCATGAATTGCATTGGGGTGGATTTCCATGTTATAACAATACTAATTCTAGGAATAGTGAAATGTTATAAGAGTGCATATGATACACGACATTTATATATAACAAGTATGATATATATAACATAGGCAAGATTTATGTCACATGTAGAATCAAATATATACATATATGTTGGTATATGTTAAGGACTCCATGTGTTGGATTACCTATTCGTAACTGTCATGATTTCCATATAATGGTTACATAATAGTATGGATTAAGACTTATATGAGTTGGGTATTTGGTAAACAACATACATAAATATATATATATAATGATAGGATTAATATCAATGCTAATTTATACATACTATAGTCTCTATAGTTGTTACATTAAGCAATGCAGGAAACATACTTAATAATACAAGTATTATGAGAAGAGTATATGTTAGTCTATTGTTCATAGTTTAATGTGCATTGAAATCCTTTGGATAGTATGACTTATTAGAGACAAGATAGCTCTCTTGATCACAGTCGTCTTAATTACAAAGAAGTACATGTTTTAATCCAATAGCGACGATAAAAAAGTTATGTTTGAGAAAATATTGAAGAGTTAAGGAGTTTTAATGCACCTAACAATTTTTTTTTTATTTGAGAAATTTGGGGTACACTACAATGTTATAGTATTTTCCAAAGATTAAAAATATAACATATCCCATTTGAGTAAGATATTTAATAGAAACAGAAGTATGTCATTTCCTTGAATCTAAAAAAATATGTTTTTGTAGTCAAAGAAAGAAAATTATTAGGATCCATTGTATAAAAATATGGTATGATGATAGAAACAACGAGAATTTAATTTATCTCAAATATTTCTTTTCCCCATAATGAAAATTCCATACAATCATTTCTTGGAAAAACAAATTTTGTAAGAGTATTTGTCCAACGTTTTGTTTAAATTATTAGGCCTCTTCAGGACATGATAAAGAAAAATTCATATTTCAAATGGGGACCTAAAGATAAAGAATCATTTATAAATATAACAAAATAAATAAGTCAAGCCCTACATTGATGAACCCATATTTTTGCAAAGATTTCATACTCTATACCTTTGCTTCTGACATTGCATTTGCATTTTTCCTTACACAAAAGAATAATTAAGGGAATGAATTCCCAATTGTTTTTATGAGTTATGGGTTGCAAGGAGAAGAATTGGATTATCCAGATGTAGATAAGAAAGCCTACGAAAATTTTAAGGTTTTCAAACATTTCATACCATACCTACTGAAATTTATGACTAAACTAATAGTACCATATCTTGTTGTGAGAAACCTCTTGGTACATTGGGATTTGGGAGAAAAAATAACTAACTAAATGAAAACCTTACAAGAGTATGATGTGGACATAAGGCCTGCTAAGATTTAAAAGGATAAGTACTTTACAAGTTGGAAACTAAATCAACAAAACATAAAGGAGATGAAGCTATGTTGGATGAAAATCAAATACTGTTGCAAAAAGAAGTTTGTTACATCCTTGTAAATATTGACCCATGATATTATGAAATGAAATACCATTTGACTCATGGTTCATCTCCACAGTACATGGAACCCAAGAAGAAGAGATATCTTGGGATTAAATCATCTTAATGCCGCTTTTCTCATGGGACATTGTTCAGGAAGAATTATGATGGTGTTTTCCTAAGGTGTTTGGAAAAGGAAGATGCGAAAAAAAATCATTTTCTAACTACATGATGGTCCAACTAAATTGGGGGAGATGCCACCACACATTAAATATTTAGTGAAGGTTACTATTAGTCTACTTTGTTCAATGACTCACATGCATATGAAAGAATAGGTAAAAAATGCAAGAAGTCATTTTGAAGGGAAAATAAGCCAAATTTTCCCCTACAACCAATTTCAATTGAATGTCCATTACAACAATGGGGTTTATATGTGATTGGGGAAATCAACCCAAAATACTATGAGCTGAAAAAATAAATCCTAACAACAACATAATATTTAATGATTTGGATTGAATCAATTCCTCTCAAATTTGTGAATGCAAATATGGTGATATCCTTCCTCGAATCTTACCTTCTGACTAGATTTAGTGTTCCAAAATACTTAGTATTTAACAATGCCAAATATTTCTCTTCACTAAAATTGAATGAATATTTTGTTGGAAAGAAAATTAAAATAAAATACTCAACTAATTATTATCCTATGATTAATGGGTTGGAAAAATCCACAAATAAAAATATAATCAAAATTTCGAAAAGGATTGTAACATAGCACCAAAGGAATTGTCATTTATCCCTCCCTAATTCCCTTTCGCTTGATAGAGTAACACTTAAAGCTTATTTGGGAAACTCTCATTTATTTATGGTATATGGAAATGAACCTATATTTCCAACCCATACTTTCTTACATTCTCCGTAGTTACCCCAATCCATCCAAGACAAGTAATGCCCAATAATGCAACAAACACTGAACATGCTCCTTAAATTAGAGGAAGAGAGGGAGAAATATAAAAAGAAATTATTGCAACATTAGGAGCTAATCAAAAGATGGTTTGATAATACCTTCATGGGGAATAAATATTTTCATAAAGGCGATCTATTTCTTAAATGGGATAAGGCCAATGAGATGAAATGAAAACACACCAAATTCCGGAAATTGTGCCTAGGTCCCTATCAAATTCATGAGAAAATTAGATCTGAAACTTTCATACTTAAGACATTGAAGGGAGACATAGAGGAGATCCCTGTCAATAATCAAATGCTTAAAATACACTTCTCCTAATAACGTTTTCTGATTTATCCTTATACATACTAGGTTTCCTTATTGATTGCATTTTCTTTTTGGAATTTTTCTTATGTTTTAATAAAAAAAAAACTTTCGGTTTTCTTTTCATTTTATAATTTAGTCTATTATTTTCTTGTGATTAAAGTCTCTACTGATCATTTTCTTAACTGCATAGTTTTGACTAGAAAGTAAGAACATGTAACAAAATTTAAGCTTAGCTCTTGTGTGAGTCTCTCTTCAAGTGTCTAGAGTGAGAAGGTTGGCTTGCACGATTACAATGTTTGCAAAAACACATATAATGGTTATACTGAAGGAGGATAATCGATTCATATTCGTTTTGAAGAGAAACTCTCAGATTATTGACAAGATTATCCATACTCCCAATAACAGGTTTCCTGCAACTGTGTGATTTCTCTCATATAGAGCTTATTGGTTTTTAAAACGATAAAGGAAGATGAAAGTTACAGGTCTTCTGAATAATATTTATGATATGTTTCCCAATTCACTAAATGTAAGGATCATATAAAATTATTTTTGGAATGAACCCATAAGGACAAGGCACTAACTGAGGCTAGCATATCAAAGAAAATTTTGCATCACATCGCTTCCTAAAACACCCAATTGTAAAATCAATACATATATTACAAATCTTTAAGGTTTAATGAGAAAATAAAATCATGAGGAATTTTCAAGAATTATAAATGGTGTGGGAAGTACAAGTAAACATGTTGGGGCTATGGATTCTTGGTGGTAGTGGGGCCATGCTTGTATGATACCAAGGAAACTTTTTCTGGGCTATGGACACTTGCTATTAGTGAAGCGTTATCGGGAAAAGAGATACATGGAACACACATCAACCTATAAAAAATCAACATTACTCCTCTATGGTGTCTTATTCTCCTAAGATCTTTGTGTATGAATTAAATTAATAAAATAATCCCTTAACGTTTCACAAGATTTATTGAATAGATTGTCTTTCTTTTGATACTTTATCCTCTCTCAGTAAAGGATTCATGAAGTGGGATCTATAGTGCAGGTATATTTGTAGACGTTTCAGATTGAAAAATAATGAAAGGGTATAATACAAATGGGTATCTAAAAGTAAAGACAATTGGTTCTTCCCAATAAGTAGCCATTTGTTGTGGCCCCCCCATATACCCACTAATTTTTTTGAATTAGATAATTTCAGTGGGTACCCATTATCAAAATGTTGTCAAGGTAGTCTATCATTGCTTACTTGATTTTCTAGTAACACATGAAACTACTATTTTGTTAATGCAGTCTTAATCCTATCCCTGCAATCAACTATGAGAATGAAAGGCCTTATTCTCTTTCACTTTTTTTTTTTCAATTGGACATTGTCTAAGAAGACCAAAATATGAGGAATGTTGAACCTCAAGGCATATATTCACTTATTTTACCATTCATGAAAGCTACCAAGCTATTACCCACCAAGAAATTGTTCCTCGGAATACATAGATGAACAAATCTAATTTATCTTCTGATAGAAGCTTTCCAATAGTACTATTGAAAAGTGTTCTATCAAAATCATTATCGTTGGAAGGATTTTAACCCTTGTAATCTCAACTATGATGATGCCCTTTCTGATAGACCTTACTTCGATGCATACATTTCCTTGAAGACATGGAGTGTTTTCCCTATGTCTATGTGTTAGGAGAGTACTAGTATTCAAGAGTTGACCTTCTTGTTAAACCACAATTTCATAAGAATGGGCCCTTTATGGTCCATGAACATGAATATGGAAGGCGTTATTGGATGGATAATATAAATATCTAAAATATTGAAACCCACCATAGGTAAAACATTTCATTAAATAAGCATGATTATTGAGGACATAATATTCCTTGATACCTTTCTCATCAAAGTTAGAAAATAACATGACATTCCCCTCTCCTATGAACATCCCTTCCTATAGTACTATCGAAAGGTTGTATGTCAGAGTCACTTTTAAAATTAAATTTCCCTTCTGAAAAACGCCCTTTATGACAACACAACAATAAATGAAAAAGATAGGGTAATCTTGGTGCAATGTGTAACAATTTTTCCTTGACACATTTCCAAATTCCAAAAAAGGAATATTCCTTGATAGCTTCTCATTGGAACAAATAATTTCCATATACTTTTCCCTCTCTGGTGGCAACACATTATGATAGCACCATTAGAATCCCTACTATCGAAGTCAAATATTTAGTGTTACTTTCCACTCCAATGAGAATCCTTCAGATAGGAAATAAAAGAACAAGATCGAAACGACTTGTAACGTCTCTTATCTGGCACACATCCATATGTAGAAACAAATATTCCTCAATACCTTATCATCGGAATGAAGGTCAGCCACATATATTTTCCTTTCCGACAATAACTCACTGGAATAGTGTTATCGAGAAATGTTTTCTTGATTGATCTTCTGATTTCTATGCCTCTCATACAAGCATATAGTAATCTATACCTTGGAATGCATTAATGGCGAAGTGATTTTAAACCTTCAAATGAGTTATCCTTCACTCAACATTAATTACAAAGGGTTAGGGTAATTTATATATACCCAATACCTTGTAAACTTTAAATAACTCACTAGACATTTCTAAAAACATGTGAAAACTTTACTTTGCATACTTTGAATGCAAATTAGCTTCGAGCCTCAACCTAACTTAAAAAATAATAGGTATGTGGTTAGCATAATTTCAATTTTCTATGATTTTGTATCTGTTTAGTAAGCTTATGTTATTTTTGTTCATTAAAGGACATTACATCAACACCATGTTGTGACCTTAGACAAGAAAAAGGAAAACCCCGTAGAAAATGTGCATGCTCTTGAACAGGCACCTGCACCAGTTATGAATCTAAGTGACATTTTGGTTACATATACCAATTATCACAATGGGGTAGATCATTGTTTGAGGGATTGTCAACACTGGATATTTCCCACTAGAGGACAAGAATTAATAAGTTTATTGGAATATCGATAAAAGTTTCATTCACCTACTAGTTTCCCTTTCGATGTTGTTTCCCTAAAATGATGTAGAAAATTAGGAATCCAGATAGCATTATTGAGGCTCGAAGACATAATCCTAAGATACCACCTTCCAGAGCCCGTGGTTTCCTTAAAGGAACCATTTATGAGGAAATTCAACAAGGACAAAAAATATTTTTCTTAGTTGATGCAGGATTAGTGGTGGGACTAAGAAAAACATTTGAATCAAGGACAAAGGTTTACATTTTTGGATGTCTAGGGTTACATTTTTGGATGTCTAGGGTTTCGACATTCATTTTTATTATAAAAATACTTTCAGAGCCTCATTGTACTCATCTAATTGTGAATGAGCATAGCCTACACATCTTTTCTTATAGATAAGATACCACCATTATAGCAATCTTGTTTCAGTCTACATTTTATAGTTTCAACATATTTCTTATTTAATAGAAGTCAAGTTTTATTGTATCTATGTTATGATTCACTGTGTCTCTATGTTAATGTTAATCCCTAGTATTGGTTCATTACCCCTTAATTGGGGCATATTATATTAGTAATGTTATTTTATTTATGTCGGATTTAGGCCATTAGTTGTAATTACACCTCCTAGTCTCCTATATATACCAAGGAAACATTTTCATTTTGAATCATCTTGTACTTGAACATTTAAGTGGGGTAAAAGGAGGTTGCCTCCTCGAAGATACTTATTATCTGAAATTATCTCTTTTTCAAGGTGTTGAGTACTTTTTCTAAGGATTTTATATGCTATATTGATATTTGGTTCTTAACATATGGTATTAGAGCTCAAGGTCTTGGGGTTTCGCTGCTACATATGAGACACCTTGGAATTTTTTCTATAACTCTTTTTCTACAACGTTTTAGAAGGAACTGCTTGGAGGATATTTAGTATATGGATCAAGGTACATTGGGTTCAAAATTCAGCTTCTGAGGCCTTACAATTTTGGAGATATAGCCTGTACAAGATAGGGTTCTGGAATCATCCTGAACTGAGTCGTTGCGGAATTTTCGCTATAAAAACGTTTTTGTAATGTTTCAAATGCTAAAATATAAAGGAAAGTTATAGAAATAAGTAAGGTATCTTTGGTAAAAGGTTCAGCTTTTGGGTCATCTTAAATTTGTAGATACACCTTGTGTAAGATAGGGTATCTGACTAGTCTCAAGAATGTGTTCCAGGAAAAACAATCATAACTTCTTCCTAGAGTATCCAAATTCTATGGGACTAGATTCATTTCATTGTGGACAGTCTATAGTATTTCTGGTGTGAGTTTTAGAATTTTATATCAATTATTTTGTGCAGGGAACACTATACAAGTGAGATCTCCCGGAAAGGCAAAAAATTGGCAAGTTGTGGGGAAGTTACAATAAATTCCACTTGGAACATCCAATTTTTATCAGACCTATGGAATTGTAGAGAATAAATATCATAGAAATACATAAAATAAAGTTTCATACCCAGAAGGACCGAAAATTGGGAGATACAATAGAAGAAATATTGTCTAGCAGAACCACCTCAAAATCAAGGTTCAAAAGTGATACTTGGCCAACATGCCACCCAAAAAGGGAAATTCTACAACAAATAATCCTCCAAAAAATCCTACTTGGACTCTTGATGAAGGTGAAGAAATTCATAGGTGATGCAGACGCAGATGCACTCTATTTCCACTCACAGGATCATTCAATCACCAAGTGAGCCAAAGTGGCTCTTTCGATTCCTTGCTGGAATATCTGTTAAAACCCGACCCACAAGTACTTCTTTTACTTCCACGATCATCTACACATGACCACTGCCCTTTCCTCAATGGGAAATTCAATTTTAGGCTTCGAGGTTTCTTAAATCCCGATGACAGAAATCCTCTGTCCTCTTTACCTCTCGATCACCGATTTTTCGATATGCCGAAACACCTCTGTCGGTGACTAGCCCTCAAGGATAAGTCTTGGCCCACACGACCAATTCACATACGACCCTGACCTTATTTTGGGGTTTTTCAAACCAAGCGCTCAACCCCTTGTCCTCTAGACCCCCAAAATGCCGATACGCGAAATGCTGATATGGCACTTGTCACAACTCGCCACTCGTGAGTTCGTGAGTTGAAACTCCCAACTCTTGCTTCCAGATCTCACGATACCTGAAATGCCGATATGGGTACGCTCCTTCTTTTGTCAGCACCCTCCACGCATGACCACCGTCTAGGCCTAACTCTAGCACTTTTCACTTCTCGCCGCTTCGTGAGTTTCAATGTCGAACTCCCTACCCTTGTCTCACAAATCCCCAAGACGCGAGAGGTCAACGGGGTATTGAATTCTTTCAAAAGATGACACGCATGCACCTGTCTCTTCCATGGGACCACCTTGTGATTCTGCCATGTGTCCCTTGTGCTATCTTCGCACTTCATCATTTCTCTCCTCAAGAGATTCCTCCTTGGTAACCCTGACACTCGAGTGTCGAGATCTCGAAATCCTCAATACTCCTTGTCGCAATTCGCGACTTTGCGACTTGGAGCACCCAATGTTTGGGCTCTCACCCTGCGAACTTCCAAGTTTGCGAGACTCAAATCTTGGATCTCTCAGCTCTTTGTCGACTCTACGATTGTTGCCACCTGTCCTCCTCGAATGGGTAGCTTCGATATTCTCGCGACTTCGCCTTTCGTGAGTTTGAGAAACCAACTCCTTGGCTCTTACCTTGCAAACCTCCGAGTTCACAAGATCCCTAGATCTCTACCATGTGTCCCAAATGGATGGATGGTCCAGATCAAATCTCGGGACTTCACCAGATGCGAAGTAAAAAGGTGCTCACCTCTATGAGTCATGGTGCCCAGATCTCTGAAACGGATGATCACGTGACACGCGTCCACTCCCAGACGAATGGCTCAGATTCCCTCTCTCTATTTCGGGACTTTCAACGACGAGTGCCCAAACTCTCATCCTTGGGAACTCTGAAATCCTGAATGTCGATATCCCGATGCACCAATGCCTTTTGGGACTTTCACCCTCCTATTCACGAAGTTTGAACCTTGTGCAGCTCCTGTCAGATCCGACAGCTGATCGGTAATTAGACCAATATCTGACAGTCCATATTCTTTCTCTTGTGCGCTTCTCTGTTGCACTGCCTCCTGGACGTGAAATCTTCTCAACAGTCCAGATCTCTCCAGTTGAATCCAATGGTAGCTATTGTTCCTCCTGAGCTTCTGCACATTCTTCCCAGACTTGAAAGAATTCCAATTTCTCCAAGGCCTCAACCTTTGTTCTGTCCCTATGATCTCTTGTGGCCTTTGTACATAAAAGCACTCGCCTGCGTGTATGAAAACGTGGTTCCTCCTGAGATTTTAGAAAACTTTGAACTCTTCCCAAGAGTTCTCTGGCATCTGCACTTGTTGCATCTACAGCTTCATGCACTTAAAGTGATACTCCTCCTGATCTTTCACTCTATAATCCTTGAAGGATTCTGACTCCTGTGTCTCTACAGGATCTCTATTCACATAAAGCGTTATCCATCCTGATCTTTTTTTCTCACCCAGAATTATAAGGAAATAGTTCCTTCTCCTTTCTCCTCCTTCTAGAGAATGTGATGCCCTCCTGGCTATTCATTTGCTCAAGCAACCTCTTGTTGAGTCTTTTAGGGTGTTCAACAACCCTGTGAAGGTCCTTTTCCTTGGATTCTTCTTCAAATTTAGAACTCAAAGAGTTCTTTTCTCCTGTGTCTATATGCACACCTACTCAATGCCCACCTGGAAGAGTATCTTCTTACAGAACATCCAACAACTCTATCCCCTTCTGTGCACCCTATGCACCTGCTCAATGCCTCCCTAGCAGAGCTCTCAGAATTCTTAGTAATTTTGGTTTCTGTCTGAACTCACAACAGAGTTCTTTTTTCTTCTATGCACTCCTTGTACCTGCTCAATGCCCTCCTGGCAGAGCTTCACAGAACTCACTCAGAGATTATGTTTTCAACTATGTTTTCTCATACACAACCTCGCCTCCAAGGTATTCAACAACCTTGAGGTCTTCCTCCCGAGTTTTTGATTTCAACTTATGTGCCCACCTGACACGCCTCTGTCTGACTCCGCAGAGTTCAGAAATGCAACCTCTATGCAAGGCTATCAGAACCCATAGCGTTTTGTCACACCCTCCTAGTGTGAAGCCTCCAAGTCCTCTTAAGCCTGAAACCAAAACAACTCCTGCAAATGCATAAACATAACATACATTCACAACATATAAAGAACACTCACAGACATTCATTCAACATAGATAATATGCAGGAAAAATTGTTGTTTATATTAAGATGGAAAACGCCTGTTTGCAATGGTGTTCCTGAGCATGGCTTGTAACAAGGTCTTGGCTCTTCTCTTTTTTTTCTCTATGCTAACTATTCTATTAAAAAATGAGGCCCATTCGATCTTTTACCTAAGGGGCTCCTCGATCTCTTCCCTTCAATCTACCTACCCTATTCAATTACATTGAATGGGTTGTCTAGTCCACAATCCGGATCTAGATCTCAGCCTTACAAACATTAAAGGAATACATACTCCAATGCCTACACAAAGGAACGGCTTTATGTATCAACAACCTAAAACATTTAATTATATTCAAATTAAAAATTGAAGACGAGGGTTGCACCTCCCTTCAGCCTTGAATGCATGCGCTTGACATGGCTAGTTGGCTGGTTGGATGACGTGAGATGATGCTCCTGTATCAGTAGGGACATAAATGAACTACAAAATAAGATGGATTCAATGGAAGCTAAGTTGGATACTAAGATGTATTCAATGGAATCTAAGTCAGATACTAAGATGGATTCAATGGAAACTAAGTTGGATACTAAGATAGATGGTTTAAAAGGGGAGATCATGGAAGTATTGAAAAATTTCGTAACAGAGAAGACACCTAAAAGTGAAAATGCATCCCATGAAATTCATGATGAGGACACAAGGAAGTTGAATCAACAATGGATAAAATCCAACTTTGGTTTGAAGACCAACCATGTTCCTAAGATTGATATGAGGAAGTTTGATGGCAAGGACCCAATCACATGGATACTTCAGATGGAACAATTCTTTGATCTCCATAATGTTCCACATACACAAAAGGTACGAATTGCTTCTTTATATTTAGAACCTAATCAATTTGTATGGTATCAATGGCTTTTTTCTCACAAATAACTCGTCACTTGGACAATTATGAGGATACAAGGAGCAATACCTTCTTTAGCCAATTGATAAATCTCAAGCAAAAGGGTTTAGTTACCAAGCACATTGAGAACTTCCAAAGATTGAATATAAAGGTAACCGATATTCCAGATGAGCACTTGATTGATGTATTCATAGGATAACATTTAACATGAGGTTCGACTTTGGGAACGCAAATCATTGGAGAATGCATTTAAGGTGGCCAGAAATGTTGAAAGTAAAAATATGGCTATGGCTACTAGAAGGACCAATCCTAACATCTATAGAGAGAACAATGCTCCTTCTTCTAAAACACCTCAACCTACAAGGTTGACAC
>ML856803.1:15977-27408 GCA_009831015.1 Picea engelmannii | reverse complement strand
CTAAGGTTCAAGCAGTGGAAGATCACATCAAGAATCAACAACAAGTTCTCCAAATCTTAAAGGAAAACTTGACCATGGCACATAATCACATGAAACAACAAGCAGATCAACATTGTAGTGAAAGAAGTTTTGAAGTAGGGGATTGGGTATTTTTAAGACTACAACCATACAAACAGATGTCCCTCAAGCAAGCCAAGAAGGATAATAAAATATCACCAAAGTACTATGGCCCTTATAAGGTGGTGCAAACGATTGGTACTATGGAAAACAAATTGGAGTTGCCTGCATCTTTATGAGTAGACCTAGTTTTCCATGTTTCATGCTTAAAGAAGGTTATAGGTGATAAGATCCCAGTTCAAACTATATTGCCAAAACTTTACGAGGAAGGACAAATCATATTGGAGCCTGAAGCCATCACTGACACAAGAATTCGCTAGCTAAGGAATAGATCCATTTCATATTATCTCATTAAATGGAGGAAACTATCGGCTAAATATTCCACTTGGGAAGATGAGTCTTTTATACAGAAGCATCCAGAGTTACTCAAGCGTTGCGGACAACACTTGTCTCAAGGGGAGGGGCATGTTAAGCCATAATATTGTCTCATTACCCCTTAATTGGGGCATATTATATTAGTAATGTTATTTTATTTACGTCGGCTTTAGGCCATTAGTTGTAATTATACCTCCTAGTCTCCTATATATACCAAGGATACATTTTCATTTTGAATCATATTGTACTTGAACATTTAAGTGGGGTAAAAGGAGGTTGCCCCTTCGAAGAGGCTTATTATCTGAAATTATCTCTTTTTCAAGGTGTTGAGTACTTTTTTTGAGGATTTTCTATGCTATATTGATATTTGGTTCTTAACAGTTAATATTATAAATATGTGTTTCATTTTGTTCCTCTCATAAATGTGGATCACTTATATTAGAGAAGTTTTCTCCTTATCGTGTTTAGTGCATGTCCTCGGTGAGGTCAGGTTATAGAGAGTTGGGTCTCGAGATTGTTTCTTTTGAGGACAATTGCTATTGGAGGCCCAAGAAAAATTCCATGGTGGGAGGAAATAAAGATGATGGGACAAGATATCCTTTGAAAATATTACTCGAGGAATCCCTCAAGTGACATAGGATTGAGATGATGGAAAACTTTGAAAAAATCCTTCGACAACTACTGACAGCGACACATCTACCCAAAGCCGAGGCACTGCCCCCTTCAAGGTACAAATCAATTTTTATATTCCTATATTTTAAGGTCAAATAGATTCATATGTCGTAGATAAATGGTTAAACCTTCTAAAAGGGTATTTTCCTACCCACAACTTTTCTGATAGAGAAAATATTACATTTGCGATCCTCAAGGTCGTCCCCCATGTCAAATATTGTTGAGAGAATTTTTGTGAGTGGAAGGAAATAGGGGGATCCACATTGTTTGTAGTTTCACCCACTTAGGGTTCCTTCATGGATTCTATTAAGGAACAATAGTATGCTATTGGAAGTTATGATGACTTGTATACAAGATGGACCACTCTGTGGTAGGAAAGAGACCAAATAGTGTTAGAGTTCACCAATGTTTTCCATACCTTGTGGGCCAAGTTGGGTATCAAATATCTTGAGTGACATATGTCTCTCAAGTACTGAGGCGATCTACATAGATACATCCAAATATAAACGGAGTTTTTGGACATATCATCCTTGCGCATGGCCTACTGGTATGCTATCAAAATCGAGAAGAATCTTAAACAAAATATAGGGGAGTTTGGGTCTGGGAACCCCTCATAGAAGAAGTAGAGCAAGGGCTGCCCCAAACCACAAAACAAAGTGAAAAGAAAAGAGGTACAACATTAGGAAAACCAGTCTAAGAAGAAAATAATGAAGGAAAATGAAAAGATGAAAAAAGACACCGGGAAGTTGTGCGACTTCCATAATATATCTTATCATAACAATGTTGATTGTTGTTCAAATAAGTCATTGGTGGCAGAGGTGAAAGCCTCTGAATCAGATGTGGGTTCTGACTCAGAGTTAGAACTAAGAAAGTGGATATCGATTATTGACGCAGAACCCAGTGCCACCATTTATACCACTAAGATCCATCCCGATGAACCTAATGATATAGAGGAAGGTGAACAACTCCTTCATTTACAGATGTGGGTGACGAGTACTCCATTTCACTTCATCATTGATAGCGGTAGCTAGAATAACCTCATCTTAGCATAGGTCATCAAGCAGTTAGACCTACCAACAATGTCACAAATACAACCATACACCATTGACTTACTCCGCAAAGGAGGCGATCTTCACATCAACCAACAATGTCTATTTTCCCACGACATCAAACCCTGCAAAGATGAGGTATGGTGTGATGTCACTCTTGAAGTTTTTGAAGTTATTTTGGACCAACCTTATTTATGGAAACATCATATTGTATATTATTATAAGATTCATAGTGTTATTATTACTTTGAACAAAAAATTGTATAGGATACCCAAGGTAGTCCCACCTACTACCATTTCCTTGATCTCTTCCAAGCAATGCTGGAAGGTCATCTCTCAGAATGGGTAGTTTGTCTTATTCATGATTCTCTCTCAAAGTGAGTGAAAGGTTGTAGCCACATCCATGGCCTTTGGGATCGATCTCTCCATGCAATAGAAGCAAGTGGATAAAGTCATAGAAGAATATAAATACATCTTCTGCTCACCCACTGAGGTACCTCTACACTATCAAGTCAAGCATTCAATCGATTTAACCCCTGATGCACCACTACCTAATGGGCCAATCTATCATCTCTCTATGTTAGAAAACAACGATATCAAGCATTATATCCAAGAACTACTCCAAAAGGGGCACATTTGACCTAGATCATCACCATGTGGAAGCCCAATTGTCCTTGTACAGAAGAAAGACATGACTTGGTAACTCTGCATCAATTACTGATCCCTAAATAAAGTCATATTCAGGAGCCAATACCTGATTCCCCAAATGGACAATATCCTTTACCAACTCAAGGAGAAAAAATACTTCAGTAAGATTGATCTAAGTATGGCTACCATCAGGTCCCAATAGATTAGACAGATGTATGGAAAACTTCCTTCAAGTCCAAAGAAGGTCTTTTCGAATGGTTGGTCATGAATTTTGGTTTGACGAATGCCCCAACCAATTTCATTAGGATTATGGATGATATCTTGTAGCCTTTCACTAATTATTTTGTGGTGGTGTATATGGATGACATTATCATCTACATCAAGACTTGGGTGGAACACTTCCAACATATTCAACAGGTTCTACACACTCTTAGACAACACAAGCTATATGAAAATTTGGAAAAATTCTCCTTTGGCATGGACATGATCCAATACCCAGGCTACACTGTTGGGGAGCAAGTGGTGAATTTTGATTCCACCAAGATCCAGGTAATTCTTAACTAGCCAACCCCAACCACACTCACTAAGCTTCAAAACTTTTTAGGCCTTGCCAATTTCTATCGCAGGTTCATGTTGGGATTCTCCCATATTGCATGGGACCTCAACCAAGAAAACATGGGTGGTGGAAAGGAAAATTTCATGTGGGTCCTGTCGCAACAATAAGTGTTTGATGATTTCAATAAATGCGTGTGCTCAACCCCAGTGCTCTCATTACCCAACCTGCAACAACCCTTTGAGATCAAGATAGATTCTTTAGACTATACTGTGGGTGCAATTCTCACTCAGCAAGGACACCCTGTGGCATATAATATTGAGACATTATCATATGTTGCCTATAAGTATCCTACTTATGAAAAATAAATGTACTTCATTGTGCAAGCCTTCCGCCAATGGAGGAATTACATTCTTGGGAAGGTCATCCACACTGATCATAAGCCATTGTAGTTCATGCAAACACAGGGAAAATTGCAGAATCACCACCATTAGAAGTGGTCAACATACTTACAGTAGTTCCATCTCAACATCAAGTATAACATAGGAATCACCAATCACGTCGTTGATTTCCTCAGTCACCCTCCAGTTACAACACTCACCATGGTGCTAAACGCCTGCGACTGCGTGATCTCCCAGTGGCCCCAACTCTATGAGAGAGATCCTAACTTATTTGCCACCTACCAAATGCTAGGATAAAACATAGTTGTCACTGATTTCCATCTTTAGGATGTTTTTTTTTTTCCATCTTGGCCATCTCTAAGTGCCATCAAGTGAGCACACAAAGATGATTTATGAATCCCACTATAGTTGGGTTGCAGGATACTTCGGCATTGAAACGATAGTGGCAGTGTTGCAACAACATTTCTATTGGTCGAAAATTTGACAATATGTCCACAAGTATATCAGTTCTTGCACTCCCTAAGTGTTATAGCCCTAAATTTCTCTACACATGTATACCTGGCCTTTGGCCCTCCTACTTGCATTTTTTTCCAAGCCATCATTGAGTTGCTCTTCTAAAAAAACCATTTTTTGAAGATGTATGCACCCTACACCAATACTGCCCACCTACATATGCATATTGCACCACTACTTCCCACATACGTATGCATGTTGTACCACTATATCCCTCGTACGTACACATGCTACACCACTACAACCCATGTATACTTGCAAAAGTTGAAAAAAATAAAAATTTGCAAGGAATTCATTGAGATTACAGGTTATTGGGTAGTTTCCCAATAAATCCACCTCCTATATCCAATCACACAACCAAATAAACATCGGTTTCCCATATAAAAGGAGGTGTTTGGGTCTCATTTTACATATAGAGATAAGAACAAAGAAACTCTGCCCATTTCACATCCCCTCCTTGCCCGAAGTAATTGCAAGTCTTTTGTAAGAATTGCCCCTGCATTTCTGAATTAGCCCTTCTTCCTCCATTAGAAACCCATTCACTTCCCAAGAAGAAATCGAAAGGTTGAGAGGCGAAGTCAGACATAGGTGCACTTGGAGCTTGGTGAACAGTAGCTCAGACTAGGTTCATGGAGTAGTAGCCGAATTTTGTTGTAAAAGGCATAACCATTGAATTATCAATTAAATAAGTACATTTCCTGTCCCAAATCATGGTGTATTGAATGTTTGTAATGGTTTATGTTTTAATATTCTAACATCTAACCCTTATTTGTATATGAATTGCATGCTTGTATCTTTTTGTTTGTCTGTCTTTGAATGCAGGTTAGCCTTTGGGGGAGGCATGCAATCAACGAAGCTATCAAGCGTGAGAGGATCATCAATAGACGTGAAGTAGAGGTACAGTTACCTAATCCTTCTCATATTTTTTTATTTTCTTGTATAAGTCTTGGGTATGTTTGGTGTAGTTAGAGAAGTAGTTGAATTTTAGATGGTTATGATCTGCCTACATTCTGAACCCTAGTGTATTCTTAAGGCCATTTTTTCCCACTAGCACTAAGCCATTGCCAAACTAGGCATTAATAAACAAGGCATGTACACACCTCTACCTACTCCTAAAAGGACCTAGAAATCCATCTTGATGGACTACATGCTAGGCCTTTCGTCAACCAAGCAGGTAAAAGACTGTGTTTTTGTGGTGGTTGATCACTTTTATAAAACGGCGAGTATGGTCTCCTGCAAGAAGAGAATCATAGCGGAGGACACTACAAAGCTCTTCTTTGAACAAGTATGGGTAAATTTTGGGATACCACAAACCATCATCTCATATTGGGACAACTAGTTCCTTGGCACATTCTAGTTGAGCCTCTAGTTACTGTTGGACACCAAGCTCACCAAATCCACTTCCTTCCATCCCCAAATGGATGGTCAAACTAAGGTCATCAACCAGATGATTGTGCATATACTACACATGTACAATTCCAAGCTTTCCTGCACATAGTATTATAGTATTCCATATGGTTAACATAGCTACAAAAGAGCACTGCATAGCTCAACCAGTCACAGTCCCTTTCAGGTGGGGTTGGGATTTCAACCATTGGGTCTCGTGGATGTTTCACTACCCATTTCAACCACTCTGGTAGACTTGGCCCATGCTCACATTAAAGATGACGAAGCTACCAAGTTCATTGAGTGGATCCAACACATCCACCAATAGCTTCATGATATTTTAGAGAAGTCCAATGTCAAGTACAAGCAACGCCATGATCAACACATGGTGCCACACAAGTTTCAGGTGGGAGATAATTTTTGGTTGCACTTGAAAAAGTAATGCCTTACGAGGCCCCATTGGAAGCTTCGTCCACTCTGCTATGTACGTTACACTATCACCAAGGTTGTGGATGATAATTCTTTTGAGCTCAACATTCCCCCCTTTCTTGGCTTACATCCAGTATTTAATGTGGACCTCCTTCGACCATATTTTCCACCATTATTGGACACCTCAAAGATAGAAGAATAGTTGACACCAACATAGATAAACCATGACTACATGGAATGGGCATCCAATGATGATATCATGGACACATGGGTCAAGGGAACTCGCTATCATAGGATCCAAGTTTATTAGGTTGTCAAAGTAGAGCAACTACTGCAGCAAGGCAAGTGGCTCACCCCGGGCCAAATTCAATAGTAATTTCCTCATCTTATGGGGGAAGTCAATGCAATGGAGACCATTTATTCCTAATGGGGGAGGATTGATCTAGGTGGATATCTGTGGCCATCCACCTAATCTAACTGGCTCATCTTGACAGTTTCTCAATTTGGCAGTTTGTTCCTAGTTTTCGGGTCTTGAACTTCCAGGGCCATTTTGAGTCCCTAAAAAACGTTTTTAGGGCTCACCATAGACAAAATATAAATGAAGTTAGAGTTTTATGACATAATTTTTAGCTCTTAGATATAAATTTCCAATGGGCTATCATGTGCCTAAAATGAAGATTGTATGCAAACGTTACGACCCTAGGAAGTTGATGTACCAACTTACCCCAATGGGGCCCACATAACTTTTGGCGCTTCATATCCTAGGGTTACGTTTTTGAATGTCTATGTTTTATTAAATCATGTTTATTGTAAACACGATTTCAAAGCCTCATTGTACTAATCTTCTTGTGAATGAACGTAGTCATCACATCTCTTCTCAGAGATAAGTTGCCACCATTCTAGCAAGCTTATTTAAGTCTACATTTTATAGTTTCATCATATTTTTATTTAATAGAAGTCAAATTTTACTGTATATATTTTTATCATTCACTGTGTCTCTATGTTAATATTATAAATATATATATTTTTCATTTCGTTCCTCTCATAAATCCAGATAAAAAATTTGCAAAGGTAGTTTTCAAAGGGGTCTTATTCTTTGAAGAAGTGTTAAAAAGGGTATCAGATAATGTTCGAAGAGAAAAAATTCAAATGGAGGAGAAAGAGAAGGGGACAATAACCCAGGAACAATTCGAATTACTTCTAGATAAGGACTAGGAAATGTTAGAAGCAAGGGAACATCAGGAATATAACAAGGAAATGATAGCAAAATAATTGCAGGATGAACACACAAAAGGATGATGTCACTGTTGAATTTGAGAACTTAATGAGGATTGTAGGGAATCACCACAAGGAGGAAATGGAAAGGTTCTATAAGCAAAAAAGGGTAAAATGAACATGTAATTTGAGAAGATATTCTACATAAATGCAAATTTGAATAGGGAAGAATTGGATGCCCTTAAATAGGAGCACTCTAGGGAAGTGGAAAAAATGAAGAACAACTATACACGGGAATTAATGAGTCTATAGGATGGAAAATTTGAAACCAACAAGTTTACTGAATATATGGAACAAAAATTCATGGTTTAGAGAAAGATAAGTAAAGCCTTGAGAGAGCTCTTGAAGAAAAAAAAGAAGGAACTCTCTCTCTAGAATCCCTAAGGGAGTGAAACACATCTCAGCCGCCCACAGGCCAAGGTATGCCACCTTCAAGCCCACCCCTCGAATTATTTCTCTTACCGATACCTTTTAAAATAATAAGGAAACATAAAATAAAAGGTTTAATGACACACAAAACAATAAACAACAATCATGCATACTCTAAAGATTCAATCATACGATAAATAAATACACATTGAAATACATTCATATACAGATAATTAATACCATAACAAAGAGCACTTATCTTTATAAAATATGACACCAACAGGCTGCAGACCAAGGATGTTCCACCCAACCATAGACACTACTTCTCCAAATATTAACAACAATGTCACCCCCGAGCCAGGGCTATAAATCCACAGGGACGGTTCCAGAGTGTTACTTGGATTCCCAAAAAAGTCAACACTCAAGCTCTCACAGGATTTCCCAGTACTCAAATCAATCAAAGCACCCAACTCTCTTCTACCTAGCTTGCACCACACAAGAGAATGGACCTCTACCCTTCTCTACCACGCAGTCCCTCATGTAGTCCTTCTCCTTATTTTGGGCTCTAGCACAACTTGTCCAAAATATCAATGTTGGAACTCTTAGGACTCGCACCTATCAAAAATGTTGGACACATGCCAATGCATCTCAGACATATAGGCCTCAAGTCATGGCTATATTACACCAGCGACCACTACAGCCAACAAAATCGTGGCTATTCTTGGATAGTTTGTTTCTCTTTCCCAAGACAAGACATAGATGAAGATGGATCAATAATTGATAGGTAAGGATGGAATGAATGGACGAGTGAGAAAGTGAATGAACTCATAAATGCATGAAGGAGTGAAAGAGCTATCATCCAACCCCCCCCCAATAGTCCAGGGGTGGTTTAAGTATTTAGTGGGGAATCAAAAACCTACTGGCCTCCCCTAAGAAGCTCACATAACTAATCCCCTCCCTTAGACAAAAAGGTAAATAGAATAGGAAATAAAATTTATCCCCTCAAGCCCCCTCTCTTGTGAATCATAACCCCCTATAAATATAATCTGTGTCTGTCTAGTACCCAATGGTGTGTTTATTATTAATAATGATCAAAGAATTACATTTCTTCGGCACACTCGCCTTTTAATAATTGTTTGGGCACTCTAGCCTCTCAACATTATTGTAGTGTCCCCAAGGCCGAGCCCCGTAGTGAACCATGTTCTGAAAAGAATTGTAATTATGATTTATAGGCTGGTGAGCTGAGTTCTTATAAGCTAGAGGCTTATGTGTTGTTAGGCTAGGGAGCCTAAGTGTTGAAGGCTAGGAGCATGTTGTGTACATGTAATCATGCGGAACAATTAATAAAATAGAAACACCTCCATGTGCAGACCAACCACGATGAATGAGCGAAGGGGGACTAAGCATCCATAGAGTGGGAAAGGAATTAAGGGCTGAAGGTGGGAAAAGGGGCTAAGTGTTGAGCCTAGGGGCTAAGCCTAGGGAGCTTAATCCTGGGAATAATATTTTAATATTATCCCAAAGGACATGTGCATTATATGTTGTATTTTTATCCTAAGTTCCTAACCATAGGGAAGGTAATGCATGTTGAGGAATGCATGCAGTTTCTAGGGTGACAAGTGTCCACCCTGATGCATGAAAATAAAACAGACGAGGTTAGCCGTGAAGTGTCTCTCTCTCCTCCATTCCATCGGACCGTCTGGACATGAACAGTCGGACCCCTGCAAGAATACCCGGGTGCAACCTTGAAAGACGGAAAAATCCTGTGTTGATTTCTGAGATAGCTGGTACCTCCTTTGTCTGAACAGTTGGAGCCTATGCGTGGGATATCTGCACACCTCATGCAATCCCAAAACCAAAACTGTGAGACTATCCCGTGATTGCTGAACCAGTTTGGGAAGCCTGTGTCTATTTTCCCAATTGGCTATTGTGGCCACGTAGCGTTGGACTGTGCGGGGCTTACTGGCCCGTGTAAGTCCATGTCGAACCTGTGTGTAAACTCTCTCCTGGTGAGGGAGGTGATTGTTGTTGGAAGAGGCAGGTTGTCAGGCATGTGAGCAACTCTTTCCTGGTGAGAGAGTTTGCTGGGAAGTGGTTTCTTCCAAAGAGTGTCCAGCACCAGCTTCAGGCTCTGAGACTTCCTGATCCGGTTTGTTACCGAGACCCAGAGAGGGAGGTTAGCACCGATGGGCTGTGCTTGTGAAGGTGTATACTCCCAGGCATAACATCCATGTGGGGAATGAGAGTCTAATAATAGTGGGTGTAAGATGGCATCCTGGGAAGAATCCTTCCAGATTTTATGTGTTGTTTTTCCTGTAACCTTAGCCTAGCCTAGGCTTCCTTGCCTAGGGGTGGAGCTTAGTCCCAGCTCGGGGGTGACCCACTCCTGAGCTGATGAGCAGTTTGGTCTAAGGCTGGGAGGTTCGTGGAAGGCCTGCACTTGGTTGGTGGAATCTACCATTGTTAGAAGATAAGTATCTGATTATTCTTTAATCATGTTTTGCATGACTGTGTTGCTTATGTATCATGATTTCCGCTATGTATATGAATTAATATGATACGTTATTGATTGTTAATTATAGCAGTAAATAATATATTTTACTTTGAACTTAAATGTGTTTATTTTCTTAAATGCATGTGGATTGTATAACATCTATATGAGTTATGTACAAAGTGGTTAGTAGCATAAAAGGTGTGCTACAGTTTGGTATCAGAGCCAAGGTTTCGACACTGAGCCTAGATGGGCTAGTGGAGCCGCCTTTAGACCGAGAATACAAAGGGAAATTGGGTATGAAAGGCTAATTTCAGACCTTGGTTTGCTCCAAAGTGTTAAGGAGTTACTTGACGAGTTTTAAGCTCAGGAGGTATAGCGGCGTTATGAAACCACAACTAGTGTGGTATAAGTCCACAGGGAGAGAGGAATCCACACCAGAAGTGCAGGATCTTTAGGATATGTTCGGGAGGGAAGGTGAACCCTCATGACTGTTAGATCTAGAAAGTATGCATGGGGTTTAAAGCCCTTTGGAATTGCATAGGAGTGTGGAAATCGGGAATCGCGATATCGAGAGTCCTGATGACAAGAGATCAAGACTTTCCATGGTGGAAATCCTGAAATAGATCTGAACCGTCCGAATGATGGAGGCCATGTGTCATGAGATTACCCATTTCGGGAAATCAGGAATCGCGAAATCGGGAATCCTGATGACGAAGTCCCAGGATTTTTCATGGTGAAAACCCCGAGATAGATCTGAATCATCCGATGGATGGAGGTTACATGTTGGAAGATTAACTACATTGGGAAACCAGGGATCGATATTTTGGGAGTCCCATGATCGAGAGTTCGGACTCTCGTGATGATAAACTCGATGAACGAACAGGATTCTTTCGGAGGATCTTAGAGTATGTGACAATTTTTAGATGTGAGGAAGAGATGTCAACTTTAAGTCGGGGCCTGAATATGCATTAAGTTAAGTAATGAGCAGATTTGGATGGCCAGAGTCCACCCGCCTAGATATACGGCTGAAGTTTCATTCCGGAGCCCCCTTGTTGTTCTACCTTTAGCAGTGGGGGAGGCGGTTCCGGAATTGGACGTGCAACTCTCGAACAATTGAGATTAATTCACCTTGATCAACGATGCTCAGGTGA
>ML856802.1:13586-27171 GCA_009831015.1 Picea engelmannii | reverse complement strand
TTTTATATTAATTTTAGCTTTGATGGTTATTATATCTACAAATCAAATATAGACTGTTTTGAAATAAACTTAATTAAATCAGCTTATGAAGTAAACTTAATTATATCAAAAAATAAACTTATAAAGTAAACTTAATTAAATGCAAAATTCAATGTTGGATTTGATAAAATACTGTCCAAAACATTACATTTTAATCTTGAGCTTGCAAAGTTGAGGGCTTAGAGGCAACTCCATGATTGACCACATATGTCAGCGTTATTTTGCTCCATTAGCAGCTAAGATGAACTCTATATTAGCTTAGCTCTTATTGTTATTATATATAAAAATCAAACGTTATTTTGCTCCCATTAGCAGCTAAGATGAACTCTATATTAGCTTAGCTCTTATTGTTATTATATATAAAAATCAAACGTTATTTTGCTCCCATTAGCAGCTAAGATGAACTCTATATTAGCTTAGCTCTTATTGTTATTATATATAAAAATCAAACAGAATGTTAGCTTATAAAACCGTAATGAATTGGGAGACCGTAATGAACTGGGAAAAGAACTGCATTATCTAAAAAAAAAATGGCGTAGAATATAGACTACATATACAAAACAGTGAGAACCCTAATAATATCACAGAACATAAACCCACCTGCAATATCTTGCCTTTATCATGATTTGCTATTTGTTTAGGCAGTGTCTTATTTGTCTAGGCAGTGTGTTAGTGTTGTGGACTGTAATGGAATGAATCCAGAACCCTAATAATATGACAGAACATAACCTGCCTTTATCATGCTTTGCTATTTGTTTAGGCAGTGTGTTAATGTTGTCGACTGTAATGGAATGAATCGATTGAAATGACTCTTCATGGTTGTAAATAAACTCTTAAGTCTATCTAAACCCTAACCGTAGATCTGAGATAGTTTGTACCATAATTTTCCAATTTTCCAATACCTAAGATACTCGTTCAACTCCGATGAAACCTTACCTGGTAAGGAAAGGACGCACTCCATGAACACGCGTCCCAGTAACTCCGATGATAAGGAGACAACGCACTCCATCAACGCGTAACTCCGTAATTCCGATGGTAAGGATACAACGCACTCCATCAACGCGTAACTCTAGTAACTCCGCTGGTAAGGAGACGACGCACTCCATCAACACGCGTCTCACTCACCCAGTAATTCTATAAAAACGCTTCCCACTCACCTAGTAATAGTTGGCTCCAGGCATTTCATTAAAAATCTAAATACGTTGTAAAAAACTTAAACTAGATTGGTTTAAAAAATGAAACCCTAATCACTCATACGTGGCAATCAGCTAACCACCATAGTAAATTTTAAATATGATTAAGTAAAAGTAAAAAAATAAACATATAAACTGATGTCTTTATAATAGTGAGGAAGTTAGTGGTTGAAATCACAACCATTGATTTATTGGGACTACTAAGAATATTCCATCAATATTTAATCTCGTCCATACAAAACTAATTAAGCACTAAAAACTTATTAAATGTGCCCATGTTCAATAGGTGTACCCCTTTAGGCTTAATTATAATAAACACCATGAAAAGGCTTCCCACTCAACAACTAATAGTTGCCTCCACACACCTGGTAAATACTAGTAAATACTTAGTAAAACATCTAAATATACTTTGTAAAAAAATTTAAATTATAGTAAAAACTTAAATTTAAATAAGGATATTAATAATATTTTCTATAATTATTATTATTATGGTAATCATATTAATCACTATTTTTAATGGATAACATACATGTTTTCTCATGCAAAGAAGTTAATGTTTGAAATCACAGTTTTTTTATAGAAAAATATTTTCAATATATGAAATAGTGTTCATTAAAATCTCATATGTAATTAAAAGCTCATTAATTCTGACCATTTTGAATAGATGTATGTCTATGGACTTAATTAATTGTGGTAGTACTTACTAATCTTGTCTTGCCATGTTATTTACATGTGATTTTCATGTATAACAATTTTCAAATTTAAAGACCCATAACAAAGTATATATGCACTAGAATATACTCAAAATATTTATACAAGGTATGCAAGGTAAAATATAGATTATTAGGTTAAGATAGAAGAGAGTATTTTGACTCTTTTTTATTTGCATATATAAATTTGTTGTTCATCTTAATCTCAACCAGATTTATGTGTTCAAATCTCAACTATTAGTTTTAATCAATAACCATTTAAGTGAAATTTCCATAAATATTTCACATTTAAAAACCATCCAGTGGTTATCATTTAAGTGAAATTTCCACTAGTATCTCACATTTAAAAATCTACACAACTGATTTTAAGTCAACTTCACATTTTAAAATAACAACATTAGTCATGTCATCATAAATATATAATAATATTATTCTTATTGTTATTGTTCATGTTAAAATTAATTAGGTGATATTAGAGATAGCTTTTACAATTTCTTTCTTAAAAATATAGAAGAGCATGTGTGTTCTAGTTCAATAATGCTTTGGAGTGTTATGGATGAGACTAATATGGCACAATTTTTATTCATCAAATTATTTTAAAAATGTTTTGAAGACTTCAATTTACACTTGTGACATTGTGAATATTTATTAACACATACATCTGTGCAATGTTCTTGAGCGTACAAACATATACCAATTGCACCAGTCAATTATTTCTTCCATACAAATGGACAATATAACCCTTGTTGATAGTTTACTTTCTGGTTGATTTTTGACAATTTAAACGTTTTTGACAATTTTTTGAACTTTGAGTGGTTATCATATTGTTCACGATGGTTTTGGGATTCAAATTATTGGGGTGGCGATGTGCCGACGTCACTAGAGGACTATAGCAATATGGCATGGGTGTATGAGGCACAAGCTAGCAACAAAGGTGAAGGTGTTATGGGGTTAGGTTGTAAGCTTCGACAAGTGATTTTAAATGATTGCTTGGGATAGAAAAAGAGGTGAAGGTGTTATGGGGGCAGTTTGTAAGCTTTGGTGATTCATTTTCAATGGTTTCTTTGAATAGAATCACTCAAATGAGGGGAAACAAATGTTTTTCATTTGCATAAATCTTGTTGATGAGCACCATACTAGAGACATTTTTGGGGTCCAATATAAGGTTCTTTGGTTGAATAATCAATTGGGTCCTAATATTGTTGGCTCCATTGAGGTTCTTTTAGGGATGAATGCCCTTTTACATATGTTTTTCTTCATTCAAAATCTTTCATAGGCCTCACTCCTAACCTTTGCAAGTGCTTGTCACTAGAAGAGCTTAGGTAGTGGGATAATATGCTAATCAAGTGACTATCTAATACTTTAACTTCTCTTCTTTTTTTGTAGAGTGTTTTGTTAATCAACAATGCATCACAAGGGAACTATCCCATTTTCCCCTAGAAAATAGATACACTCATTGGGAACCTAGTGGAAATAGTTTTTATTTGCCCAAATTGGGTCCCCTATAAATGAAAGGTGGATGTAATGCTTGCATTTGCTTAGGGTACTGGGTGTAACCAATTTTTTTTCCTCTAACTAGAAAGGAAACAATTCCTATGTTGAGTGGTGGTATGTTCCCCGTGATAGTAATTGTGACATTGTTGTTTTGAATCCTACAGGGTTGCATTTGAATAGAACTATATCACTCACATTAGATAATATTACGTCTTTGAGGACATTGGTGTTGAGTAATAAGAATAATATAACAAGATGTCTACCTAGCCAGCTCACCTTGTGACTGACCCTTAACAATGTGAAAAGATACACTTTTTTTGAGAATTCTGGAGATCCCGTGTTGACTTGTGGTCTAGGCACAACACCAAGAATCCAAAAAGGTTGTTTTCCAATGATTTGAAGGCGTTGTTGTGTCTCCCTCAATTCTTTCTTTTACCAAGATTTGAAGGGATTCAATTTTGCTATAGGGTTGGCTTGTGAAGCCCTTGAGCCTTTTTATGTTGCATATTCTTCTTCTCTACAAGGGCTTGTGTTCAAGTTCTACTTACTAAGAGAAGACACATATTTCTCTCTTATCCTTTCTCCATTTTGACTCAAGCTGGGTTTTTGTTTAAAAACCTTGGCTTCTTCTTTGAATATTTTCCATGGGTTGTCAAAGTTTTTCTCCATGTTATTTTATATTTTTGTTATTTGATTTTTAATGTCTATTACTTTTGTTTTGCATTGGTGGAAGCCGAGATTTTGAGATTCCTAAGATAGGTTGTTTTTAAAGGTGTTTTGATTTTAAATCCACCTCTGCCTCATATTTTATGGGGCTAGTTTCCCTTTTCACTATATGAAGACCGAAGATAGTTACAAAATTCAACAATAAGTCCCCTCTATAGTTGTCGTTTTATTGAATAAATAATTTGACATTGCCTCTTAGTTTGCAACTTTCGACACTAGAACTAGTTTTTAAGGTGCAAGAACTTGTGCACGAATTTTTCAAGATATTAGTGATAATGGATGCATTTTTCATTACTACATATTTTCTCACTACTTCACCGCATGTGATTTAGTAATAACAATTCTATAAAGGACACCATCATGTAGTGTGCATTTAAAGAGTAGTTTCAATCTTTTATATTGTAGTAAAGATACTAGAAAAAACCGAAATACACTCTTTGCAATGAAAAAATGCATTGCAATGTGTGGGGAAGAGAGATCTCGAGGGTGGGAAGTATTTATTATTAATTGATACTAAGTATATATATCATTTTCTTTCTTGAAAACATAAGGTATTAATTTAGGAGCAAAAATTTTGTGACAAATGGTTATGTTGACTATTAATTTTTATGTCTAGGATGTTCTACTTCTTCTTTAAGTTAGGGGAAGTAATGTGGGTGACCCTTTTGTGCTTTGGATTATTGGTGGCCTTGGTTGTGGTAGTGAGTTGGTTGTGTTTTATAAAAATGGACCGTTCAAGATTACAATCAATTTAATTATGTCTTGCAATGTGAGCTTACCTCTTAATTTGTGACTTTCAACATTAGAATTAGTTTTTAAGGTGCAAGAAATTTTCAAGATATTAGTGACAAAGGATGCATGTTTTCACTACTACATATTTCCTCACTTATTGTAATTTAGTAATAACAATGCTACAATGCTACGAAGGACATTGCAATCTCTTATATAATATAGAATGCTTCAAAGGACATTGCAATTTAGCAATTACCATCATGCAGAGTGCATTTACAAAATATTTTCAATCTCTTATACCATAGTCTAGATAGTAGAAAAAGTGGACAACACTCTTTGCAATGAGAAAATGCATTGCAATGTGTGGGTGAGCGAGAGCTCGAGGGTGGGAAGTATTTACTATTAATTGAATCTAAGTATATTTATCATTTTCTTTCTTGAACACATAAGGTATTAATTTAGTGAAATAAAAACAATGTCGTGACAAATGGTTATGATGACAATTAATTTTTATGTATAGGATGTTCTACTTCTTATTTAAGTTAGGGGGAAGTAAAGTGGGTGACCTTTTGTGCTTTGGATGATTGGTGGCCTTGGTTGTAGTAGTGAAATAGATGTGTTTTAAGAGAATGAACATGGTTACCCCCTTACATCTAAGGGTAACTAGTGAATTTGTTTTCCTATGATCCACATTATAGACAACATTTCCACATATGACATCCATGGTTCTCCATGTAGACAGATGATCGATCATGCTTTCCACAGATTACCCAATTCACTTTCATTTGATGACTACGATGCTTGACATACATGGGGTAACTTGTTCAATACATCATATCAAGTGTTAATGCTTTATGTATTTTTCATGAAAGTAATGATAAAGTGATTGAGTAAAATAATGAATCAAGATGCTCTAAATTTGTGTTTTTTTTCCTTGTTTTACCTGGGTGATCATCATCCCCTTCTATATAAATGTTGTCACTCTTGGGTAGAATTGTACCACTGGGGGGATTTGATAGAGGTAGCATGTCCATACCTCAATATATACATAACATTCTCCATCTTTCCCAATATATGTCATCCCTATTTTTGAGTTGGTGGTCATATGTCACACATATAGGTTCATGCTTCATAATCCCATGAGAATAAGAAGCTTGAATGCACGAGGTTGATGCAGCGATCGATATATATGTGTGTGTGTGTGTGTGTGTGTGTGTGTGTGTATTAAAAAAAGAGGAAAGAGTGAAGTGCTACAATCAAAATGCAAAGAAAAAGAAAGAAAGAAATGATTGAGAAAAAAACAAGGAAAACAAAACATGAATAATGCCCCCTAGTTATGAAGACATCACCTCAATTCCTATGCAATGAATGCATATCTAAAAAGGGACTAAATGAAAGTCAAAAAATACAAAAAATCTTGAGTGAATAAAGAAAAAGACAAGTGGGGGTTGGGAAAGACACAATTTCGAGGAAAGAACAACTCATTGCATAAGCACTCCTTCATTACAAAGGTGCTCACGTGGATGGATATATTACATAACCTCACATGACTATCAATGCCACTCATGAAATTAAACTCACTCCATACCATCTATCATCACATATACTCCTTAATGGGTTTCTTGGAAAATACTTCTCCTCCTCGTTACTAGCACATGTAATAGGTGCTAATGATAACCCTCCCATACCTAAACCTATCAAATTGTTCTACCTGATGACATTTACATTTGATATGACTCACTTCTTGTGTTGTATTGGAATTTTGTACATGTCCTTAGATTGATGATCACATTGGGTCACTTGAGCTCCTCCTTGGACGATGTACTTAGCATGGAGATGACTTGGATTGAGCCTTGTTCCTTAGGAGGACATTGAATAGGTCACTTGCATGCTTGATGGAGGTCGTTCCACTTCTTTTAAAGGTCATTGAAGACCTTAAGGATATTTTAGCAACTATTTTGTGGGTGGCCAACTTCTGGGCCAATTATGTTTTGATAGAAAAACAAGAATTTCATCAGATCAACACCATCAAATGTGGAACGACCATGGAATTTATGAAATGTGGTCATCATAGAAATTCTAAAAAAAATGACATAGTTATGGTGCTTTTAAAATATTTCGAGAGAATATTATCGTGAATTTTTTACCACTCGTGGGACATCTTTTGGAGGAGGTCGTTCCACATGTTGAGGAGGAGAACTAGGCACTTAATTTATTTGGAGAGCATATTTGGGTTATTTTGATTCATTCACTCATATATCATGGATATTATTGTAAAGGTGGCCTAACTACCTCATAGTTGATGTATGTTTGACCATATCTCTAAGGTTTGTAAAGAGATAATGATATTTTATATTCTTTTAGGCTAAAATCTAGGATAATGTTATTTTTATATTGAGAGGATTGTTATACCTCTTCATATAGATAGATGTTACACATTATTTTAGTCACTCTGGTGATGTCTCTACAATTATGTGTTTAGGCTCTCATAAGGACCTTTTGCCTGAGAAAAGTGATTGTTGTCTTCTTCTACAAAACATATTTTTAAGATGAGTTCACAGGCTACATGTATTGTAGGGTGCGAGAAACCCTGATTCTCGCAGGCTAATCTATACTTGGATTGCGAGATGTTCACAGTTTGCTCTATAAGTAGGGTGCGAAGCTGCTTCAAAGCTTAAAAGGGAGAAGAGGTTACGAAGGTTCTAGAAGATGATCATCTAGAAAATGAGTGGACATTCACATGGTTGGCATCCTACTAACTTCTCAGATTTAGTGGGATCATCCTCATCCTTTTAACCATCTCTCCTTCTCCTATATAATGAAAGGTTTCTCAAGGAATAGGTTAAGCAAGATTGAATAGAGAATTGATGAAAGAATAGATTCATAATTGTGTTAGGAATCCTATTTGAATTGATGCTTGAGGCCTCCATTTGTCCATCAAGCCATAGTGAATCTTCTTCATGCGAGTGTGGAGCAAGTGTGTGTGTTGGAACAAAGGACCACTGAAAGGAAGCTTGTGACATCAAGGCAATTTGGCTGTATCTTCTACTTTCATTTAATATAATACAGTGGCATGTTCATTTCCCATAAAATCACTCTTATTTTATTACATGACTCCTTGATCACATGTTTAAGTCTTCATTGAATGTATTATTATTGCTTTCACCTTGGTCGATTTATGTCGTTGTAGATCTGATATCACAAGGCTACCAAAGTGAAGCAGGGACTACAAAGACATAAGGAAGTGATATATAAAGGTAGGTCACTTATTCCTTCTTCAATGAAAAATTCAATGATTGTAACTTAGGGAAAGTGTCATGTACTGTCCTGTTTTGTTCTAGATCTAGGTGGATCTAGGGAGATCTGTTATTGTCCGCATATACCGATTTATCCTATAACACAATTGGGGACTCCACTGGGGATACAACTCATTTTGTGGTTTTTTGTTGGCTATTTGCTCTTAGTCTACTTTTTTCATTACCAACCAGTCTCTGAGTCCGTAGGAGACCCTTATAGACTCTATGGACTTAGAAGTTCACTCAAATGTTTTGTCCCTTTTCCAAATTTTTCTTGATTACAAACCTTCTCGCACTGTACCTCTCTATAGCCTGTGAGAACCATTGATTTTCGCACGCTAATGTTCAGTCCAGTGCGACCTTCTCGCACCCTGCCAGTGTCTAGACTGTGAGAATCCCTAATTTTTGCACTGTACCCTACTACTAGGCTGCGAACTCATTTGTAAAAGTTTTGGATTAGGTATTCTTGTCTTTTTGATGCCCAAAATTGTTTCTTTACCTGGTAAGAACTTCTTTTGCCAGTGTTTGACTGTTTCTTGACTTCAAATCTTGTTGTTGATGGGTTTTCGAAGATCGAAAACTCTTCTTAATCATTTTTTTTTCCAGTATTTACTCCTTGACCTTTTATCAACAAGGGTATAATCTCTGATTTTGAGATCTGAGTGCTTGTTTGGTTGAAAGTATTTGATTGGATTAAAAGTTGGGATTAATTCTCTCTTTAGATTGCTTGCTGCTTGAAAAGTTTTTTGTCCATGTGCATTTGAAGAGACTTTTCCTTGTCAATTTTTTATTTTTTATCTCCATTAAAAGATTGATTTGGGTGTTTGTTGAGTATTTTATTTTCATTGGTTGCTTACTTTTTCTTAGTTCCACCCCTATTTTTTCGTTTCTAAAAAAATAAAAATTAAAGTCTTTTCTTTTAAGCAATCATTTATTCAGAAAATATTGGCATTAAAATCTTGAAAGAGAACGAATAGTGAATTTACATTGTCAATGATTGTTTGGTACTATCTTTAAAAAGAGAATCGTACATCGTAGTTTGCATTGTTCCAGAAAACTCCTTTTTCCCTATTGTAGATAGAATTCATCGAATGAAAGTTTGTATCATTCATTTCAATTTACGCATTGTTGGGTCAAAGTCTCACACAACATTGGTTTCATTTTCGTCTCCCTCTTGCTTAACAACAACCTTTAATAATATTGCGCAACTTTAAAATTCAGCTAGTAACATTTTCTAGGGCTCTTTTGCACCAACATTAGCTAGGATAGAGCTTTGGAATAGGCAGTGAGACACACTCTCCAAAGAAAAAAACACACAATAGTATCTTGCGATAGGGAGTGTTAAATTCCATTTGCAACATTTTGTTCTGGGAAGCCCTTCTCACACAAGGGTCAAACCTGAGGTTGCATTGAGATTGACAGAGTTACTCACCCTGCTTTGTTTATCTCGGTATAGAGATTGCACGTATTACGGGGGTCACTTGAAGGTATACCCACAATGATGAGTGGAAGCCTCTCAAGCTGATTTCGGGCTAGATACCCTGCCCTTACGTGTGGATTGGACTGCCGACTGTTCCCCCAGGCATCATTGTTGTTTGTGGTAACTTTAGTAGCCTATCTTCTTAGCGTCTTACACAAGGTGACTGTGGAGGGGTAAGTCTTCATAGTACTTGGAATCGACATTGGCCAGACTCACTCGGGCTCCTTGGAGGGTATACCCACGATTATGTGTGGGAGCTTGCACCAGGATGTAAGTCCGTTAAGCATGTTGTCAATGTAAATTTTCCACCCTAGCCCAACCCCTTCTTGTCTCGACGTCGCGACGTTGGATTTCATCACCAACTAGTGACTTCGGAATAAAAAGGTCTTGTTTGCTTGGTTTTGATTCCTAGATTTTACTAGTGCACGTTGTTTGTTCCTATAAATTGGTGTAACACCCTGTTTCCCCCAGTTTGTAAAAATAACTATACTGGCCAAGAACTGTGGCAAACTCAAAAATGTGAATGTGTGATGTAAATGGACCTTGTGAAAAAGGTCTATGAATGTGAATAATATATATATATATATATATATATATATATATATATATTGCAGGACTACTGAGAGGGGATATGCTAAAAAAGAGACCATGATGGCTGAAGAAAGGTGGTGGAAGGCACCTGGAAAGGTGGCGTTAACTTCCACCGAAACCAATATCGTATTTGGACTTCACTGACCTGGAGAACCAAGAGCGGCTCGCTGGCCTCGAATTAAATGACTCGCCAGGATTGGCAGGTAAAGGGCTCCTCATGAGTAATGAGGGATGGGCGGGGGGATGAATCACCCATTCGAGAGCTGTCAAGCCTTACCAGTGCAAGGGAAATCGCGCCACATGCAACCTCGCAAGAGGAAAAAAAGGCATGAGGGAGAAGCGAGAAGGGGGCAGACACGAGGGAAGGAAGAAAACTCTGGAAAATACAGAGTGAGTGATAGCAGAGAAGAAGGAGAGTAACCTTCGTGCTTGGTCACTGGAAAACAAAGACGTAGTCTCACAGCATCGTGGTCTCAGCTTGGAGGTGGCTAGTGGTAAATCCTATCGGAATCGTTGAGCCTACGGTTGGGTGGAAATGAGCACCCCTCTCAGCAGTTGCACTTACCTCTGGTGTTATTTCTGATAAGTGTTTTACATCTTGCATCTTAAAATTTATAT
Organism: Picea engelmannii; assembly: GCA_009831015.1. Lineage (NCBI taxonomy): Eukaryota > Viridiplantae > Streptophyta > Pinopsida > Pinales > Pinaceae > Picea > Picea engelmannii. The sequence goes on along the minus strand of ML856802.1, from coordinate 16,292 downwards.
GCTGACATATATGCTCATAGTCTGTGCAGTTTTATGAATGGTTTGAGTATAAGACTGTCTGTGTAGTGTTTTGATTCAGAAATGGTGGTTGCATGCTTATAATGGAAGGGTCGCGTATGGCTTATGTTTATAAATAGATTTATTTGTATATATGCACCTTGAATCAATTCAAAATTCAATCTGTTTCTCGAGAAAACTATACCCTTATCCGTCTCAAGTGATACCCTGGATAGATCTCCCCATAAACACACCCTTCTTAGAAAGCTTACCAAGAACCTAGAAAAATGATTTGAAGGCACAAGTCTTAGTAACCCTGTACGAGGAAGAATGATCCTCTTGAAATCCTGAAACAACAACGAAGGAATACCGTGTTTGCTTCGCAAGAGTTGTCAAGGAGGCATTGGACGGTCGGAATTCTCTGTGGAGAATTCGCGAAGTCCCGAGAGATGTCAGATCTTACAGAGGAGCAGGGGAGTTATGGTAAGCCTATTTTCAAGTTTTAAGTTCGGGAGAAATCAGACCGTTGGATCACTCGCGAAAACTCATTTCATGGATTCGCGAGTTGAAGGGTTAAAACCCTTGCCTCAAGATTCGCGAGGCTGCGAAAGGTGAAGTCCGAAACTCCAACAAGGTGGGAAGTTCTGTTGTGAGACCCGCGTTGACGACGTGTCAGAATTTCGTCATATCGGCGGTTAGGAGGTCGAGACTTTTGTCTCGAAAGTCCCGAAGGGGCGAAGGAATGTGAGTCGTCCGTCTGCGAGAGGACGCATGTCGCAGAATCATCCATCTCAGAGATTCGAGCACTGGGACTCACAAAGGTGAGCATCTTGACTTCGCGAGTAGTGAAGTCTCGAGGAAATATGAGCCATTCGTTTGAGAGCAGACGCGTGTCGCGAAATCGCCCATATCGGGGATTCGAACACCGAAAGTCAGAGAAGGAAGTACTTTGACTTTGCGAGTGGCGAAGTCACGAGGAGATTGGGACCGTCCATTTGATGAGTTGGGTGCTCCAAGACGCGAGTGGCAAAGTGGCGAGGAGAAAAATATGAACTATTGGATCCACGAACGGGAGGACCGTTGGATCTAAACTCCGTGAAGATATCGTATATCAGGAGTTCAGGGGTTCGGAGGTTGGAAGGGGTCACTTTCGATCGTAGAAGTCGCGAAGTGTCGAGAGTCGAGGCTCGTGAGAACACATGGCACATCTATCAGGTGGGGCTCGCGTGATTGACAGGTGGGCACGCATTGCCCAGAAAGGAGTCAACACTCTGTTGACTTCTCGTGTCTCAGAGATTCGCGAGATAGGAGCACGAAGGCTCAATGCTCCAACTCGCAAGGTTGCGAGTTGTGAGAAGCACGAAGAGGAAGTCAACCATTGCTAAGTTTTGCGTCTCGGGATTTCAAAGAAGAAGAGCACGAGAGCTTGACGCTTCCACCTGCGAGGTCGCGAGTAGCGAAAAGTGCCAAAGGGAAGTCATGCATCACATTTCCTCGAATAGCAAAATGTCGATAAGCGCTTGACTGGCTTAAGTGCGTAGACACAGGACAGGGTCATGTGGACAAGACCCCAAGGGGGGAACTTGCCACTCACTAGCCCTGTCGGGGTTCGGCGCTTCACCGTGTCGGGGTGCAGAGTCGAAAGACTCAACGCTCTAGTAGCGTTGAGTCGCGAAGAGAGAAATAACGCCATACTTGTTTGGCCTATGGTCACGACCCACGATCACATGGAGGTGGACAAGGAAGGAACTAGCCTATGCTAAGACCCCCGTAGGTACTTTGGGGATCATGATCCTCGAGTTTTCGACGAAATGTTTTGTTTTCCCTAGTGGGTATCTGACAAATTGGTATCAGAGCATGGTTACAACACTTGGCCTACATGGGCTCATGAACGAGTTGCGCAGAAGCTCCGTTCGGAACACTCCTAAAAAGAGTAAACCCCCCTATCTTAACATTGCTAATCAAAAGACGAAGTTGAGAATGAAAAACCCCTATTGTTTGTGTGTACATGTGAAAATATAAATTGTGTACAGGTTATAAATAAATATACATATTGACTAACAACAACGTTTTTCCTTTTGCACACAAGCTAAAGATCAACCACGGGAAATTATCAACGTGTAGTATGGTGACTCACCATGAAGTGGGAGAAGGCTCCCACAATAGAGACGAAGAGTCTGACGAAAGGAGGGCAGTAGGGACCCCTCCAGATCTAGCCGAGACTGTGAGGAGCCTCATGGTTGAATTACAAAGTTGTAAGGCTGACAATGAAAGAATGATGAAAGAACAAGTAAAACAAACATAAATTAATGCAATTTTACTGCAGAGTTTATCCGATCTACAAAGACAAATGCAGCATGAACCTGAAACTTAGAAATATGGTCATATCAGTGGCCACACTGAGAGGATCACCTCGAAAAAGATCCACCCCAGAGGTAAAGGACCAGTGCCGAGTGATTCCTCTTAGAAGGAAGATGGCGATTCAGAGGGATCTTCTAGCAGCAGAACCAGTTCCTATTCTCGAAAGAAACAGAAGAAGAAAAATCCTTCCAAAGGTCGAAAATTTGAAGAATTCAGAAAAACCAAACCACCCTCCTTCGATGGTGAAATAAAGAAGGGAGAGGAAGCAGAGGCCTGACTGCTTGGACTAAAGAAGTATTTCAGAGTCCATGACTTTTCAGAAAATATGAAGGCCCGAGTGGCCACCTT